>CAUHTR010001420.1:0-79600 GCA_959609185.1 Schmidtea polychroa | reverse complement strand
TATGTTAATATCTCATGTTATTTTTATTAAATAAATGTTTCTGTTTAAAAATCGTGTTGTTATGATATCATAATTTGGTTGTCATAATAATATTTAAAATTTAAAATAATCAATATAATTACCTAGAGTTATCCATTATTTTCAATAATGTTAGTAAATATATTAATTACCGTGGACGGGTTTCATTAAAAGTTATACAAAATATGAATTTTCCTTATGGTAAACCTCAGCAAATAATAGATAAAACTGATAATTATACAATTATATTCTTCAAGACGGGGAAATGTCGAATAATAACTTTTTTGTTAAGGATGTCTCGACTAAATATGTGGCGTTCTCAAGATAGCCCAAAAATATTGATTGATTACATTTTCTGAATTCCTAGGAGAACCAAGAAATTTTTCGAGATCTTTATTAAAGAATCTTCTTAGTTGAATCAAGACGCAACTTCTTTGTTAAGGATGTCTCGACTAAATATACTTGGTTCCCAATGTTCCAAAAATTAATCCTTAAAAACTTGAAATTTATATCGAAAAGAAATCTTTTCGTTGATTTTCATATAAAATAATCTGTGTCGACAAATAACAAATCTTTTTTCGTGGACAATGTCTGGGTGAAATCTAATGTAAGAAAAGCACATCTGACTAAATTTTGTACATTTTGCACTTAAAATCAATATATGCGCGATAACTCATCGATCAAACGCGCAATAACTCATCAGCAGGGGGAGGAGGGGTATATATGCGCGATAACTCATACTGATTCATGGGGCTCACATCTAACTACTATAATACTTTGAGAGCTCAAATTCCTTGATTGCTCGACCCCTGCCATCCAACAAAAATATTGAAAATCTTAAGCTAAGAAACCTGTTAATTTTATCAAGGACATGGATGATGGTAAGATATATTTGAAATTTACCTGAAAATTAATGTACTGAAATTTGTGATTAAGTTTGAAAGGTATATTAGGCTATAATTGCTAGAAAATCATTGAGGGAATCATTGGAAAATTATGATCAATGAGAAATTATCATCTCGTTAGGTATTTGAAGGTAAACGGGGTAAAATATTTTGTTGATTTGTAGAAAATATTGATTTTAGTGAATTTTGATCTCTTATTACATGGATTTATTTACTCAATTATTTCCATGAAAGATGATGATGACAGTTAAAGAAAATTCATATTTTTTGAAGAATCTTTACATTCCTTATGGGTTTTAAGAGGATTTAATCGGCTGAATTGATATATTAAAAATGGATAATTGACCTTGAGTGGAATGTCAGGAATCTCTAGAGAAATTAAGGGATATAGTTGATGCTGAATTATGCTGAATTATGCCCATTTTGTGATTGATCGGTTAAGATTGGAATATATAATAGTTTAAGAGGGATATAGTAGGTTGGATATTGATGTTTAAAAGGTATAATTATAGTCATTTGGTGAGGGACCGGTTATGGGAATATATGATCTCATAATGTTTTCGGAAGTTCTTATTGTTTAAGGGAAATTACAATAACTCATGGGAAAAAGTATTTAGTAATGATTCATTAATAGTTCGTATGTGGAATTATATCGTTTTATAGGTTTATTAGGTTGTGATGAATGTTAGTTTAGTGCACAGGAAATTAAGGTTAATTTTAGATTTCTAGTTTACTTTTAGAACAAGGTTTTACAATGAAATATTTGAAATCTTTAGATTTAATTGGATTTGATACCAAAAGGTCAGTGCTTTAAATTACTTTATCTTCATTTAAGATGTTATAGGCGGACAATGACAAAATATTGACTTAAAAGAGGAATGTTGGGTGTCGGAGTTGGTTAACAAAAATTTATCTTTAATGGGGGAAATTTCTGATCTATCGTGTGATTTTAATTAGATTTCTAGAGATTTAATCGGTTTAATATCAGTTAGGGATAAAATATTGTCATTTGAAGGAATATAGATTTCATCGGATGGATAAATTTAATCTTTCAAGGATCTTGTCAGTTAAAAGTGAATTGTACAGTAATATAAAATCTTTTAGAATCATATTATTTTAAATTTTGAGGAGTGATTTACCAGTAATTGGTATCCGGTAGTTGGTTGAATTTTCTAGAAGATTGTGTGGTTTGTGCAAATCTATTAAAGTTAACTTATCCTTTTAAAAATATAAAAAGAAAGAAAAAGTACACATTCTATTTGCTGAATTGAGAAGAGGTTATTATAAGCAAATATGATATGAAGAATAAACTTTATCTTTATTTTTTATGTGTTTGTTAGTACTATGTTGTTGGTATTTGGTTGTTGATTGAATTATTATTATTAATATTATTATTATTCACAAAATTTTATTTCATAAAACTGCTTTATAAATATCGCTACTTTTTTCAAATTCTCAGTCGCCATCTGTTTTAATAAATATCTTAACATAAATTTTAAATTAATTTAATTTACTTTAATTTGCTTTAATTTACTTATTTTTAAAACATTATCTTAATGTCTAATTGGCCTTCAAAATATCTAACCAAAATTTAAAATTTATTACTTATTTTTAAATTATTACACTAAATTACTTTAATTTACCTAATTTCATTATTCATTTCCCACGATGTTGTATTATTTTTAAATTAAATACTTATTTAAAAATTAATTTGCCCTAATATACTTACTTTTTAATTATTATCCTAATGTCTAAATCGTCAGCGATTCTTCAAAATACCTTACTTAAATTCATGTACAAAAATCTAGGAACCTTAAAATACAATGGATTTTTTAGCGAGACCTGGATCGAAAAAATCAGGAGACCTTAAATTAATTTGGCTTTTTATTGATAGTCAAATTTTGTGTACAAAAAATCTCTAGGGTCAAAGATTGGTATGAAGCTATTTCGTGAGGATATTCTTCGAAATATAAAGTAATAATATAATGATGACATCATGCTTTAGGAACCAGTAAAAATAACTACCGAGCAAAAATTAAATTCAAATTTTAAGAGGAATAGAAAATTAGTGAATGAAAAATTGAATATCAACTCGTTGGAAAAGAATATCCCACTAAAAAAGAAATAATATCGTCATCTAAATTTGAGATTATGACAAATTATTCTGAATTATGAGATTCAAAATCCAATTAATTTTGAGTAGACATTGTTGTGTTGCAAAAATAACAAGTCTTAATGGAAATTTTTTATTTAAAAGTGTCTCTTTTGACGTTATTCCCGAAAATAAGACTGTCTTATTTTAATTTGAGTTTTAAAATACATATTAGGACTTATTTTTGTGAGATTTCGTATGTTTTTTAGACAACATGTGCAATGAAAAACTTGTTTTAGTTTATATCGATGGAATTTAAGGCATAGCCATAATTTGATATTAGTTTTGCAGACATTGTTATAAATTAAATAAACATTGAGAATTAGATTGTTTATTTTGGCACAACATAACACTTTTCAAAATTCAAAAAGATTGATTATTTTTGTGATAGCAAGTTGGATTTAAAATTTAGCATTTCTATTCAATTCTAAAAATAACCTGAATTTTGTCAAGATCTTGTAATGTTTCCACTTGAAAATTGATCAAAAGTTTTACATTTTCAATGCTTTCTAAGGTACCGATAAAAACAAAATTTACAAAATCCTTGTCAGAGCTATTAAACATAAAATCATGACAAGAAACTAGATCTTTTGACTAAATTAATTACTAAATTTATAGTAAAATTATAATAAAATGTATACATCTGAGATTGATTGAGATTTTTCGAATCTTTCATTCAAATTAGAACTTTCTTATGGGTGTCTTTTAACGGTTTTCCACCGTCTAATTTGGCTCCGTGTCGAAGAGTTGGATTCAATTTTGAATCATTTGGCCTATTATTTTCTATTCGCACTCGAATAACTCCAGATTTATCAACTATTGATTGAATGTTTGCACCATTTTTACCAATAATCCTTGCTACAAGATGTTGAGAAACCTCCATATTGGCTTCTGAAAATTCGAGGATTTTCCTAGCTGCTTTTGCAGCTTCTTTTGTCTAAAGCCTTTTAATTATACACCACGAAGAAATTATATGTAAACTTTTGCATAAATAGCGAATCCGCATGTTTCATCATTGACATCAATTGATATGACCCCTTCTATTTGTCTTGCTTGTTGAATATTTACACCTTTACTACCGATTGCTAAACCCATGCATCCATGTGGAATGGTAAATGTTTCGACTTCGTTTACATTTTTGTTTGCTATTCTCGAATACTAACAAACAAAGATTTTATAAACTTATACCAGACAACATTAATTATAATACCGCTCTTATATGATAAACTCAATAAAAATAAATCAATAACAAAGCTTATTTTAGGATCTGAGGTTTTCAGTTGGTGAATCGCGAACAGAAAAAAAATTCTAAACATAGACAAAGAAAATAGAAACATATGTCATGTCTACACCACTAATATATGACTCTTACCACAGACATTAATCTAAAGTTTGGTTTAAGATTTTGTGTCAATATAAGTTTAGGATAATTTGAGGGTACGACACTTTATTTAAAAAAAATATTCTTTGCTTGATGTTTTTTAAATGATTTGAAATCGTATAAACTCAAATATTTTGAAAACAGATATAATTATTTTATTCTCCATCCAATATTTCAAGTTGCCTTCAGCTCAAACTTTCAAAGGGTCAAGATTTTTAATTTCGTTGTTCTTTGGGGTTTATTTTAATAAATGATTTTGATATGATATAAATCATGTATTTTTATAATTATTTAGAGCATTTTATTCTCTATTCAATAATCACAACCGTCCCCGATTCATTGTAGGTTAAAGGGTCAAAATTATATAATTCAAATTTCCATTATTCTTTGATGTTCTAGTCATTGAAGGTTCTAGTCATCCCCGCATAATATGTATTATTATGGTTTAAGAATCTTGATTAAATTTTAAAAACTTTTGTTGATAATGAAATCGAAAATATCATTGGAAAGACAAAGAAATGCTTGTGATTTATAATTTTAAAATCTTTATAGAACTTGTCGAAACTTTTCAATAATAAAGTAATTCACTTATCTATACTATATTTCTTATAATAATGAGCTAAGAAAGTTACTATTTAACTCAGGCATGAGCAACTTGTTTTTGTTAGGGGCCAGTTCAGTCTTTGAAAATGTTTCGGGGGCCGGATGTATTTAGCACGAATTTATTAATATATATTCCAATAATATATCTTTTTAATAGCAAAGATCATTTAAATTTACATGATTAGGCATATATTATATATTATATACTATATACTAGTTGTTATTGGAAGGCAAAATATACAAACTATGAAAATACCCAAATTTAACTTTAATAATCCCATATTTATAGTTTATTTACTCGCACAAACTCTGGATTGTTCGAATCTATATTTTTTATGCTTCTCAAGTTTGCATATACTACTCAAATATACCCAACATATCAATATCAATCTTGTTCTGGTTTTGGTCTGTGTGACATTTGACACTTCTTATCACGACATAAATCTGAAATATTTGCCTTGATAGTTGATGTTGCTTACTCGTAATTCGTTTGACAAGTTATCATCAGTGAGCCGACATCTGTTTTTGCACTTTGTTTGTTTCATCTTAGAAAAGAATTGTTCACAGATGTAAGTGCTGGGGAAAAGTGAGACCATTTTCAGCGCATGATATCGGTATACTCTACATGAAAGTTGGAAGTTTCCTTAATAGAATATAACTAAATACTTCACAGTGAGTTGTAAATGTGGAGAGGTGACCGGAAGTTTACTGCTGCACCACCACGCTTATATTAAATGCGTATTTGTACTAATGGTGTAGCTCTAACGTCAACTGCATACATTCCTGAAAGCTTATCAAGGGCCTGGTTATATGGTGTGGATCAATGAACACTGGGGGCCGGTCAAAAGAGGCTCGCGGGCCGTATGTTGCTCATGCCTGATTTAACTAGTGCAAGAATCAAAATATTATTTCCTATTTCTTTCATATTGATGTTTTAAATTTATGTTTCTATTGCTGACACTTCCCACTAAATTAAATGTTATTTGTTTTGCCAAGGGAAAAATTAGCATAAATTAACATGAATTTTAATAAATTTATTTATTTTTTGTGCTAAATGACTTTAAAATATTAACATAAAAAGATAAAACATATTTTTAAAAACTTATTGTTGCACATAATTTGGTTTATCTTTTATTGTTTATTACAAAAATAAGTTTCAATTAATTTTCAATTATTTTTATTAAAAATGAATTAAATTTTAACTAAGTTCATATTTTGAGGATTTTATAATTTTAAAATTTTTAGTAAAACAATTGAAATTGATTTTTAAACTAATTTATAAAGTAAAAATTGTTTAAATATTATTTAAATATTATAATTAAACTTATTTTATAAATCAAATATATTTCATAATGATTATTCCAATAAGATGTTTTACATGTGGAAAGGTTATAGGTAACAAATGGGAAAACTATATAGGCTTGTTGCAATCTGATTATACAGAAGGTGATGCTTTGGATGCACTGAAACTTACTCGATATTGCTGTAGAAGAATGCTCCTTACTCACGTTGATCTCATTGAAAAATTATTGAGCTATGCTCCATTGGAACCCAAAAATTGATAGCCAAATGTTATAAATAAATTTAAAAAAAAAGTTTATTTTAATTTTTAGTTGCTTTAGAATTTGTATGCCAAATCAATCAATTTTTGTAATAGTTCTCTTACCACGTCAAGTGTTTCAATTTTACAACAGACTTTTGAAGCTACTGTATATTTATATTTTTACTTTTTAATAGGTTAAAAATTAAATGATATTAATTTTGTTTCATTTTTCAGTGAAAAATATGAAATGATATTGCCTAATGCATCGATAATTATTATAATAAAGGTTAATATTTTTCACGAGGAATTATACGGTCCTGGATGTGATCCGTTTTAACTAAATTATTTAAATAAATATTTTTACACTACAGACTTTTTAGTATACAACTTTTTCACTACTTTATAATTTAATGCATATAATATTGTCTAATCATTGATTTTTTTATTGTTTTTTGTAAATAAGAATTTATTACGAAACTTATTTTGGTATTTTCCTAAAATCACTGCACAACCGTCGTTTATAGTTTTAGGCTATTTTTTAATGCAAATTGTAAGAAGATATTCAATCAGGTCCTTTGGTTTCGGGAAGGGCAAATCAAAAATTGTAAGTTTTAATAATTTAACTAAAAAATATTTTTATAGAATTTCAGAACGGTACAATACGAACAATTAATGTCATGGAAAATGGACAATATTGTAATGATCTTGGAAGATTACTGCGAATCATCAAAAGTTTGTTTCAAACAATCATTTACAAATAAAACATGCAGATCCAAAGGAAAAAGAGATCTTAAATGTCATAAAAATATATGTATTTGATGATTAACTTTCTTTTAATAAATTATAGTTAAAAATATCTTGTATTTATTAGAAATCTGTTGACTATGAATCAGTAAAGATATCGATGTTATTTTTTATATTCACGAATTTTCAGCACAGCCTTTTGTACTCACCGCCCGTCGCTACTACCGATTGAATGGATTAGTGAGATCGTAGGATTCTGATTAAGAGATTGCAAACATTTCTATAATTGGTAGAAGACAATCAAATTTAATCATTTAAGAGAAGTAAAAGTCGTAACAAGGTTTCCGTAGGTGAACCTGCGGAAGGATCATTATCAGTTCCTAATCAATTAAAAATTCGATACAAAATAATGGTTAATTTGCTAATTCACATTAACTGATGTTCTAACTCACATTAAATCAAAATAAATCCAAAATTTAATGCATAAATTCCTAAAATTGCTTAAAAAATTAATTAACAATAAATTATCAGTCAAATGTAGTATAAAGTAATATTTAAGAGCTTGAATAATGATCTCTATATGTGATTAAAATTCAAGCCTTAAAATTTAAAATTTTACTTGACAGTCATTTCTAAAATGGCTGATGTAGGAACATAAGGATAATAGAAGCATTAACAATGTATTCATCAACGTATATAATATAATTTTGGAAATTTGAAAGGCGATAGTTGCAATCCAAAGTAAGAGCTTCGTTTCGTATTTGTTCCATTTCGACAACTGAGATTGACAAAAGAATACAAGCTGCCATAACTAAAGGTAAAATCTGTGCATAGGGAAAATTTTCATGAAGTAAAATCGATATTAGTCCAAAACAATGGATTGGTCTTTCTTTTTCAAATATGGAATGCGAACTGACATTTCTATTAGGTGAACTTCAAACACAGATAACACAGAAATATGTGAAGAACAAAAAAATTGAAGTTGATGCAATTATACTTCCGATATTGAGATGAAGTGGTACGATGTTCTACAATTGTTACAATTCGATAGTTATGAATATATTTTAATTTTCTTTTGATGTATTGAAAAAAAGGTTAAATTTGCATATTCGAGGCACTACAATAACTTCACTGAAGTACGCGGAGCGTATAAACGGAAAATTGCGGTTGGTCGTAATTGGAGAGATATTGAGGGAGTTTATGTGTTCGTCTGAAGGAGAATGGCGGATTGTCTTGAGAGTGTTAGACGTTTATGTGTTTGAAAGTGTCACCAGTAGTTCTGTATCTTCTGGAATGTCTTCATTTATGATGTTTTCGTTTGTGATACTGTTGGGATAGAACTAGTATTAAGACCAAGTGATTGAATTGTAATTGAGAGCCGTTGACATAAAGCAAGCATACATTACACCAAGTAGAGTCAAACTCAAACTCATCCGAACACCGACTAAACAATTAAACAAAATTCACATAACATCAAAATAATAAACCCAAAAGTAAATAAAAATGAGACAAAAGAAAGAAATATCACATGAAATTAACTCAAACACAACATATATACACAACAGCATTAAGGAAACTCGAATTAAATTGCGATGGGAAGGGATAGGAACGGAAATTAGAAAGATTTCCAATAATAACATCGAAAAAATAACAGTTATAACAGTTATAGCCGAAAAACTGGAAAATACACCAAAATGACAAAATCCATCATGGACCTCAAGTGATGTAACAAAGTTAACAAAAAATCAACATAACAAAATGTAAAAAAACAACCTAAGAATTAGGAATAAAAAATCGACAAAAATAACACAAAATAGTCTATAATGCCCATATCCGTCATGGCGGCAAACTTAATAAAAAATATAAAAATAAAAGCAGACTACATACTTAAACCTAATACCTAACATTACAACTATGCATCAGACACTAGGAGTTCGTTTCTCATATGTCCAGTGGGCACAGGTGAACGACCAAGTAAACTTCATGGTCATCATCATTTTTATGGCTAGCTGTGGGACTATCCTCTATCATATTATATAAAATGATTTGCGAACACCAGCCTATTCCTACTACTACTCTAGGAACTATAATCAAGAGCGAATGTTAACCAAATTCTATTGAATACAAACTAAACTTACTCCGACAGATGCAATAACTCATAAATGATTATTGTGCAGTTTCAATCAACTTTGGTCGATGGGGGAAGTAAAGAACCCAAGCTTTAAGCCAGGAACCAGTAATTCCTTTCGCCAACAAAATTGTTTCATGCGGCAATATGATGAAGACCAACACCCGATGATTGTGTTCAAGCGGGAGCCAACCTTAAATCCGGCTCGACTGGCACGGACGCAAGCATTCAATGAGATCAATCAAGCGATCGCCAGGTTGCGACGGGTCGAGATAGACATCGAAGCTGGTCTCATCGAAAACACGGGCGGTGAATACCTATGTGATCACGCTAGAGAATGGAAAAAGGATTTCGCGGATCTCCAAAATCGAAAAGTAGAGACACCAAGTTCGGTCTCTTGGAAATATGAGAAACCTCCATGGAAACGGGAACACCCCCGCAAACCGGAAAAATAACTATATGATTTAAAATGGTGAATTATAGATGTACAATGTTATAATTAATAAATAATTTTATGGATGTTTAATTTTGTGAATGAGAATGATGAAAGTTGAATAGTACGAGTAATGGTTGAAGAGTGATGATGTTGAAGCACGGAAAATTTAATTAAAACCCGAATTAATAATCACATAATAGGTTAAAGTTGAGAAGAATAACAGGAGTAAGAGAGATAACATGAAGTAAAAATAAAAAAGGATCTTTATTAGTGACCCACATCAACTAAATTAGGTGGGATGCAATGGGAGAATCACCCTTATCTCGGAATTATTTTAATACAGTCATACAAATAATTTAAATTCAATCACTCTCTCGCATTTAATAATACAATTAAATGAAAATCTGAGGGCCGACATAGAATCCGTACAGAAACAAGTTGAGGAGCAACAACACCACGTAACTAAACTCAAGGGACGGTGCAGGGAGGCCGAGACCACCTAGTTTAGCCCAGCAGAAATGAAGAAGTGGTTGCAATTAATTCAATAATTACAACTCCAGAGCACACAAAATCAAGTCGAGCTGAAAGCAAACCGGCTCCGAGTACGGCATCTTGAGACTCAAGTGAATCAGGACAATATCGACCGTAATCTGACCAAACAAATCCGGCTCGTTGGACCAGAACTGGCAGAATCAGCAGAATCATCTGAGATGAAAGTAAACGACCCGGAAAAGCTGAACGTGTGTGTAGAAAGTGGGGAATTGTCGAGGACTGATTGCCATTAGTTATTTGTACTCATCCACTCCCTTATAATTCAATAAATTCATGTAGTTGAATCTTATTTTTTGTTAGTTAAGAAGCGCCAGTGTAGATAGAGATAATTTCAGTTAAGACACACTACCAAGAGAGACTTAAATGAAAGTAGGAAGTCCGCGAACCCGTTGGAGTACTTGCCGATTATATTGTACAATGGTGAGCTCACTTTTCACTTGTACTCACCCACTCGATACAGTTCCAACGTTGATCACTCAGCGGGTATTGAGCGGTACATCATTCTTGTATTCTGGGTTACACTGGAAATAGCATGAAAGGGTAAAAATGTGGATTACCTGTAACCCACCGATATGATTATTTAGTGGTTCATCATGTTCAATGATGCAAATGGATGGTTTTAATCTGGAAAGGTTGAACTTCATTTTCTCAAAATTGGTGAGTCATCTATAATTGGAGTACATACCAACCTGCATTATAGTTGCTTCTATTCCATGCAAACAGGTGTAAATTAGAGTCTTCAATATAAAAAGATAGAAAAATTGATTTATTCACACATTTACGGTGCAAAAAATTTCTATAATAAAAAATACACCGTTGGGAAATAATTAATGGCCCTTGCCAATAATTAAAAACTGCAATTTAAATATAAAAAGGACTTATGAATGTTTTCGAAGAAATTTTTTACGTCTTTAAATCACCAATTGTTCCATATAAACAAATATGTACATTTTTTAGTTAATTTGTTTTTTGGTAGAATTTGTGCCAAGATAAAACTAATAAAATTTATTATAGAAAATTTAAAAAAGTAAAAACACCTTTAGAAAATCATCAAAGTGTTGAGTATCAAAAAATTCAAAATTAGTTTTCTGCTTTTCTATAATAAATACCCGAAATTTATTACAAATTAAGTAACTAACACAATAAAACTCCAGAAATATACTATATCTTACTTTATGGCTGAACATGCCTTAATTTCTGGTCATTGGTGCATAATTTAACCTTAAATTAGTACTAAATTTATGGCTAATTCTCTCGCAATTTATGCGCTTTGGTGGAATGATACAACAAACATAATAACATCCATAAAACAAAAGAAAATAAATTTGAAATTAATGAATTTACTTGCAAACGTTTAGAAGCGAGGTTCATACTCTGCATCAAAGTCCATTTCTGACGTACCATACGTAAATGAGTATCTTCTAATAGCTCGACTTGTCTTATGACATCGGGATCGAATGAGAACACAATTAATTTAGAGTTCGCTTCATCGTAATATAATGTTGCTGAACTTTTGCAAGGACGCAACAGATCTTTATGGACGGTCAAATCTTTAGAACTAACAATAAAATGCTAGAAATTAATATATTTCAAACTACTCACCAAGACGATAATTCTTGAGGTATATCGATTTCTCGCTTGAAATATGATAACTCATTCAAAGGTTTCCTCGCTAAATTTGACTTATCATCAACATTTGAATTCATAGCAAGGCGGACTAATGACCGTTCGACAACATCTTTACAACTAGTAATTCCTGTAATCTTTATTACTAAATAATCCCCTCTAATGTTTTGAACATGTGCTGGCCACCAAGCGAGATTTTCTGTAAATTGAGCTAGTTGATTGAAAATATTTTCATGTTCATTGTTCCAATCCGGATAAGGCGAATTGATTGAAATAATATTATTAGGTTGAATATAAACTTCTATTTCATCTCCAATCTTAATTTGGGATTGACTGAAATCTTATTTCATTAATAATCTAATCTAGATAATTATCACCTATCTATTGGAGGAACTTTGTAAATGAAAGACAAAGGGATTTTAAGAGGTGTTTTCGATCTAAAAATGTAAATTTATTTTCCAATAATTCTAATGATTTACTCGCAATTGATGAAAATGGTTGCTTCCTTTTCCAAAATATTATTGATAAAAACCTTAAAATTCTTATAAATGTCAGATTGTATTATAATCTTGTACCTTGTAAAACTGATTATGAGGGCCTTTAACTTCCGCTTCAAGCATTATTTAATTTTTATTAATCTAAAATAGAGATTAGAGATTCAAATCCTGTGATTCGTATAATTTGAAAACACACATAGTCGTGAAAATTTACTATTTTCATAACATTAAAACACTTGATGAAATTTCCTTTAATTATTCTGTCAATTTTTTGTTTTTGCTAATGACAAATCAAAATTGTTCCAGGGAATTTTGAAAAACTGTTTTAAGTCAAATAAATTTATAAAAATCAAAATTTCCTACTATGATTCTTCTAGAATTAATTTCATATTTCCTAAAATTTATCTACTATCTACCTTCAAATACAACGGGTACCCGATTTGTTAAGAGTAATTTCTTTTTCTTTTTACTTTAAAATCTTTTTATTTAAAGTTAACGAAAATTAATTATATTCAAAGGATGTTGAGATAGAGATTCATAACACATACATAAGATATACAAGAAGAACTTGAGAATCTAATATACATAGCCACAAAGAAAGTTACCCAAAAATACACTTTGCGATGTAAGCTTATAGTGGTAAAAGAGTATAAACCGAATGTGAAGGAAAGTGGATGTTTATTTCTTAGTAAATAGAAGGTTGACTAAAGAAAATGATCACTTAGAGATCCAAAAGCACCTGTTGTAAAATTTCATTGTTTAAAAGGTAGTAGGAGAAAACATTATATCCCGAACTAGATGAAAAATTGAATGAAAGAAAGAAATGAAGAAGGTTTACGAATGACTGATGAATATTTATATTTAATGGCAAAGGGATTTGCAGCTGAACTCAACATTTTGGAATTTCAAATCATTTCTGGTTATATTCATAATTTTAAGGAAAGAGAAAATATGGCGAAATGGATACAAATATCTTCTAGAATTTTACCAGATAATGCAAATGATTTAGCACTTGAGTCTATTTTAAAGTATAAAAATATCAAAATAAAATGCAATGTAAAAATTTGTGATATTTTGAACGAATTGAGTCTCTCGATATTGTGAATTAGATCACAAATCAACGATAGTAAAGAAAGAAATTGACAAAAAATAGTCTTGGGAATTAACACGTTGGCTGCCAATGTATCACTGGTGAACACTTGACCTCTGTAAATTTTTCGTAAATTTTTCTCTAAAATTTTCTGTAAACATTTTCGTTTTCCCCGCCAATATTTAAAAAACTAGTTGGCATTTCTGACACGCACGAAGACCTGCGATGGGCAGCCAAAAATTTACGAAAAATTTACAGAGGTCAAGTGTCACCGATGATACATTGGCACCCAAATACCAGACCACAAACTAAATTAGATCAGAACAAGGAAATTTCCTTATCCAACCTAACAATAAAAGAATATTAGAAAATCTTTCAAACCAATTCCGAGAAAGAAACTTACTTTGTGAACTAAAACATCCGAATTATCATAGGACGAATAAGATCTATATAAATCCTAGTGAAATTAAGAAACTTCCTTATCAATTATAATACAAGGAAATATTAGAAAATTAACTAAACCGAAGCTGATAAAAGAGATTTGATTTTTGAAACAAGAACATTCTAACTATTACAGAACTAGCTAGACACATATAAATCTTAATAAACCAAAGAAATTTCCTTATCTATCTTGATCTAAGGAAATATTAGAAAATCATTAGAAATCGAAATTGAGAAAGAAACTCGATTTAAAAACGAAAACATTCTATTTGCTGTAAAACGAACAAGGCCGTATATATCCTGATAAACCAAGAGAACTAATTCTGTTGCGAAAATTAATTTCAGGTCATTTAATATTTTAACATTATTAATAAAAGTTACAATCATTAATCTTCCCGTTTTAAATTTGTTATATTTTATATATTGGGAATTGTTAAAGTATATATAATAGAACACACACGCACCCCAATTGTCCCGACACTTTTTATAGGTCACTCTATCGGGTTCTACAAAATTCTCCACCACACATTTAACTTTAAAGATACAAACAATTATACATATAGATATAAAACTTATATATATATTTATATATTTTCCTTTCACCGTAGCAGTGATACATTTAGGATTGAGACCCTTGTTTCATATCGATTGTTTAAAATGTGACAGTCAGAAAATTAACAGTCTATTAACAAGAGAAGACTGAGAATTTGTAAGGACTTTTTGTGTTACAAATGCACAAAATCAATGTTTTATCACATGGCATTCCTCCACGCGAAAATTAATTTTCAGGTCAGTATTGAAGCAACGTGTTACAATATTTCAATAATTACTAAAAGATTCAATTAATTTTATTTTAAGTATAGAAAATTCATGAAATGGGAATTGTTGAACAAAAGCAGACATTCAAATAAATTTTGCTCCCTTGATGCGTATTATGGCACGGCTGTGCCATGTTTAAACATTAAACCTATTAAATGAAATTATAAAAATAGAAAAAAAATTAATGTAATATAATTAATAGTTATTTGACGTTCGGGTTATTAATGTATTACATTGCTATGGTCTCAGTTGTGCTTAACCTAAAACTACAAGTTATTTTTATTATGTTTTTCCTATAATCATGATTTTTTATCTTTACTGCCATTTTTAATTTGTAGGGTATTCGAAAACCAGTGGGTGAGACCGTTAGGAAAACTACTTCACACTAATTCTCTTTTCTGGTTTCTTGATTAGCGAGAGAAAAATTGACGTTTCTGTAATCTTTCCTTGTTATAACCAAGATTTAACGTTACTTTTATACAAATTATCTCATTGAAAGTCCCTTAAAAGTTTTGAGTAGTTTTTCAGTTCTGAGAAATGTAATTGCACAGCTTTCCAAAGATCTTCAACAGACCTCTGCCAAGTATTACCACTTTTAGTGGTCCATTCTAGGCTTTTCTGTAAATCTTTCTGAATATATGTGCAGTATTTCCAATTATTTTATGGTTTCATATCCTATTACATCACAGCTAAACTCATACTCATCATAGCATTATTTCACTCAACATATTACGAATTGAAGTTTTAGGAATTTCTGGTTATTTTCATTTTGAATCAGAGAATAACCATGCTAATCAAAAATCATATTTTGCAATATCCCACAATCATTTTACAATTATGTTATTGATGATTTGCTTGATATTATTGTTTAAATCAGTGTTGTCCAAACTGTGTGCCGTGAAATTTTTTTTAAAAAAAGTCAAAAAAGACCCTGTTTTAATAAAAGAAAATTGAATTGTGTATATTTTAACATAATTTTTAATTTCAAAATTTAATGTTAATCAGTCAATTAAGTACGAAATTTATTTGTTTACAACCATATTTATACTTCTTACCAGAAATATTGACTATCTAAAATACGTAAGCAGCTTAATTATGTTTATTTAGAATCTAAAATATTAAATAATAATATTTTTTGGTTTATAAGTTTTTCATTTCTTATTAAAAGATTAGTAAAAGTGCAATAAAAAATTGCAAATAAAGCAAAAAAAATTTTAGGTGTGCCGCGAAAATTTTTAATTCAGCCAAGTGAGCCATGGCTCAAAAAAGTTTGGACAACACTGCAATGGGGCATTTAATTTTGTATTGAATTTTAAATCTTCTTGTTATAATGAAGCAAATATGGACTAAGCCGGTTTTGCTGCAGTTGAAAACCTAAAAAAAGTTTTAAACTGGCAAAAAGAGATTTAAAAGTGGTAATCGGGACAACTAGCATTCAGTCTAAGCAAACCGATACTGATAAAATTTCCCACTAGACCATATAAAACATGTGGTATTAACGGTCTTTGGCTTAAAAATTTGTTGAAAATTATACCTTATTCAAAAATTAACGAGGATTTAAGTATATTTTGAGTACCAATGTTTTCAGTAAATTTGCTCGTGCTATTCCAGTTAAAACAAAGTCTGCAAATGAAATGGTCATAGCAATTAAAACAATGTTTAAAAGTGAAAAACCAATGAATTTACAGACATATTTGGGTTTAAGAATTTTACAATATCAAAGTTAAAGAAATTATTAACGGAATAAATCATTACTAGAGATTTTCTCAATTTAAGCCAGCCCATGCTAAACTGTTTACTCGAGCATTAAGAGATAAACTTAACAAGTATTTTGTGCATCAAGGCAATAAAATATGGATGAATGTTTTATCAAAATTGTAACTGTGTCAGTCATAATGTTCGATTATCTAAATATCGGCTTCACCATTCATCAAGAATTTCGATAGAAATTATGATATTCCTAATCAAATGTTAGATCCACATTGTCGCATGTTTTACAAGGTGCTATCGAGGTAATATAAGCCATTTCAAATAAAATGCGCCCAGTGTTTGCAATTCACTGATTCGTAGACACACATTGAATTATAGGTTATTTGCAGTGTTTTGTGAAAAAAAATGACGACAACTTTCATATATTACTCATTCACATTGAAGTACCTTGGCTCTCGAAAGGCTTTTGTTTGACAAGATTTTTTTTCATTTTGAGACAAATATAATGTTTTTGGATGATAAAGATCCAATTTTGAAAGAAACTCTGATGTGGAAGAACATAATAATCTATGGAAACCAGACATTGATTATTTAACAGATTTTTTTTACTAAATTTAATGAAGTTAACTTGCAGTTACAAGGTGACAGACTTAATTTAATAAAAACAAAGTCCATCAAAGTCTGAAGAAGCAAAACGTACGGCGCGAATTTTTCCAGTTCCCCATCTCGTCACTGACAATGTTTAAGATGGTGAGGTTTTTGTCTACGTTCAACATTTAAATGTCCACCATGCAGAAACCAGGTTTGATGATGCTTTACTATGGAAATACCACAGTGGATTAGCCATACGGTGACATTGAAGAAACATATATCTTGTTACAAGAAATGATAGGAATAAGTACTAACACAGAACTTAAGGTGCAGTTCAGAAAAGGTACCAGCAGTTATGATATTAAAAAATTGTTATCAGAGCATCAGGTTTATCCTTCTCATCAACAGCATTATCTTTGTATTAATTTTATGTAAGAATTTCAAGAGGCTCTAATTTGTTTCGTTCTGATTCTAAATATTCATTTGCTTTTGTCAATATTTATATTGAATTGTCAACTCTACTAAAAACCTATAAAAATGAGTCGCACTTTGTCAACTGTTAAAGTCATTTAAAGTTAATAAGTTTAGAGAAATTCAATATTAGGCAAGCAGGGGTCTACGGAAAACAAAAAAAGTCTGAGCGAAAAAGGTTGGGAATCCATAAATAAAGATTATAACATTTTTATTACAAATCTAGTACATTGATAAATTATAATCATAGATCTGAAAATATTCGAAAGTGACTCAATAACTGAGTGGCAAAGGTGGCAATGCATTCATTAGCACTGTGCATAATCGATATTGACAAATGTCGAGTGCTTCTCATGCTCATTGCACTTAGTGCACACATTCCACTGGCAAGCACTTCAAATATTTGATTAGAGAACTAACGGAATTAAACAATGAAATTTATATTTCTCACATTACAAATGCGTTTTTGCTTGGTTTTTTTATATTGTTATTTGGTCTGTAACTGATTTGTTCCTATAAAGCAATTTCTTTTGATTTGTTAACTTAATGAATATTTTTCATTCATTTAAGCGATATTTGCGGCAATTTAAATGATTGATAATGTAGAACATAATAATCAATAATAAAACAAAGACTTTGGAACAATAATGTTTATTTTATAATAGAACATAGTATTTGTATGGAACGTGAGCAGCGTTATCGGATCAGTGGTTCTTTAGCTTGCAATCGTCAATGCATTCATTGTAATTGCCTTTCCACTGCTTTAATCTGGTTGCGTAATTGTCTGCGAGTGAATGGATGATAGATATCACAAATCCTAATATCACAATCAGTTGAATATAACTGAATATTAATTGCAGCCAACTCTGCTTCTGATGGCAATAATAATAATAATAATAATACTAATATTCATCATTAATTCATATGTTTACCTCTGACACGATGGCTTTGTGGATCTTCTCTCGTTGCTGGATCAAGAATTCATCGATCAATGAATTCAGAGATTGCCCATACCGAGGCACATTTCTGAAAAACGACATTCAAAATACTGACGGAACACATATGAATAAACCCAAATAATCCGCACTCCCAACGCTAACAGTGAACGCATTAAGACGCCTAGGTGATTCGACAGAAATTCAAAAGTGAACAATATGCAAAACGATCTGGTTTCCATAGGAACAAGCATCCTAAGGTTGATCGCGGAAACAGATTTATGGTTTGCATTAAATATCGAGTGTGTAACAAGCACTGAATTCCACTGATAACAAACTCAAAAACTAGCCAATGGGCGGCAATTAATTAAATAACAGTGATTTCTTTGATATAAGATTAATTCTATGTAAAATTCTAATCGAGTCAGATATAACTTCTAATAATTAATGATTATGGGGTCAAAGTCCGTGACTGACATACACCGGATGGTGGGTGCATGACTCGAGCCGGGTGATTGCGATATGTCCGCGTCAAATAGCACCAATCTTTATCTTTTAGACATATTATTAAATATTTCATCATATCTATCAAAGTTGCTATAGACACGGTCACATAATTCTGCCCCACCTCATCTAGTTGCTATAGTAGACACAGATACACGAGATTCCCCCCGCCCCCCCCCTCATATCTGTCGCCATTTCATAATTGCTTAATGCTATATCTAATGTTAGTTTTGATAATAATAATAATGCAATAATAATAATAATAATCATAATCATAACAACTAACTTGATACATGACTGTAGCCAAGCGACCTTGTCCCGTGAGAAAAGAAAAACAACAAATGCCATTTGCAAAAGCATCTTATTGACTGCCTTGCCGAGCACAGTTGCCCCAAAGAAAGTCGAAAACGGGACTAGAAAGTGACCACAAGTCATGCCAGCAAGATCAAATAAAGGATTCGGTACAGATGCACACAAAACAATGCCGATAAATCCAACACGTTTCACAATAGTTTTCATTGTGTCCTGAGCTCTCCTGTGCCATGCTGATTCATCTTGAGGTTGTTCTGTTTCCACTGAGCCACTAAGTGCCGCCGCTCTTGCCATAAAATACGGTGGCAATTCTCCGATAGCAGTGCCGAAACCCTTAATTTATTCAATTATTTTTTATATTAATTATAACATTTTTCCTTTCAAAATATAATTAAAACAATAAGTATTCATGTTTAACCTTGAGAAAAATATAGTAGTAAAATTGGAAATAATATGTGAAATATGATTGGTCAAAAAATTCTTGACGCATTTCATTTATGACACACATGTACCGGTTGCTATGTTTAATTTTCAATTATATTTTTCCAGCCAATCAATGATGTTAATAAAAGTAATGAATAATACAATAACTAAATATTCTAAATTCATTAAAAAATTTTCAAAAAATCCACTCAAATTTATCATTAAAAATAATTTAGCCAAAAATTTTTGATAAAAGCATTTTAACAGGCACAGAATTAACTGAACAAATTAATATAAATGATTTTGATAATAAATATAAAGTTTATAAATTAAACAATATTTAACGATTCATTCCCATTGAATACTGTGAAATTCAATAGCATAAATATTACAAAATGATTATTAAACCGTTAATATCATAATATTATTTCAACTTATTTACAAATTTAAAAAATAGAATATTTAAAGCTTACCCATAGCATAGATTCTAATAAAATTTTGCGCACAACTATTAATGTCTTCATTTCACTTTTTATAACATCGTCGGGACATAAAAATTGTTCAGGGTATGGTGGTTCAGGGAAATTCGTCGATCCACATTCATAAGCTGCCATTGTAACTTTTGCAATAAACGGTCCCTATAATTTTATTAAATTTATCTAAAAAATTTCTTTATTGTACCAAATATAGCACAAATGTATGAAGACCACTTCCAAACCCACAAGACGACAAAAACCCTAAAAATATCCACCAACCCCACCATTGGAATTTTTTTAGGGCTTCCCATATAATTTTTTGGTGTGCTCCTTCAACTAAATTAACTGAAAACAGCGAAAATGCACAGATAAATAATATGCTGATAATCTTTTTGTGGCTTAATAAATATCCTATAAATTGTAATATTAGATAAATAGACTCCATCAAGGAATAGTAAATTGTCAATATAGGATGTCTATGCAATCTCAAAATTAATTCTTTTTTCTCTGTTTTCTTTTTGATACCATTTTCAGGATCAAGTAATTTTTTTGGAATTATTTTTTTCTTTCCATTTGATAATGTATGTTTATTAGAATCTCCAGAAGACATATTTACCTATAAATGCAACATCAAAGTTTTAAGAAATCATAAAAATTGACGTTACTTGATGTTTAACATACACTTTAAAATGACGCGATTTTGAGTGTGATATTAGAGTATTAAAACAATAAGTCAAAAAATTATGTTACGAAATTTTGTAAAACCCACTGCCTTCATTTCTATATCTAAAAATTTAAGATACCATAAAAAATTATAGAAAGAATATTTTAAAAAAAATTATAGAAAGAATATTTAAAAAAAAATTACAGGTATTTAGAGTTTTAATAATTTAATATAATAAATTAATTTAATTAAAGTAAGAGTCGTGTAAAAAGGTGATAGGCAAAAACAAAGGACAACCATAATTTGCTCTATTAAGTCGATAACACATATACATGTACTAAGTTTGAATTAAAATGTTCTATAAACATCAAGAAATACAAAGTAAGATAAAACATTAATAAATAAAAATTATTTTAAAAATTAAATTAAAATTAATGAAAACGCATCAAATTTGAAATTAAAATCATCATGATTTAGAATAAAACTAAAGTTTATTTTATTTTAAAATGAAATTTTTTTTGTCGAGAAATTTTAAAGTTTGATTTTTAACAGAATTTTTAGCTAATAGACATTTTAAATAATGAACTCAGGAGTTAAAAATTTTTTAATTTTTGTAAATAATTTAAAATCTTTAAATCCATTTCGGATTCAAATTTAGTCAGATTTTAAATAATATAACATTACTAATATTAATAAAATTTAGTTCATATTTAAGTTACGAAATTATTACAATTTATTAATTTATTTTTTTCTTTCTTTTTTATTTATTCTTTCTTAAAATTGTAATGATTTGTATAAATTAGTAATTAATTTTTCATAAATTACTTAATTTTAATTATAATTATTAAAACGTTTCCATGTATTTGTTGGGTTTTTATTTGAAGTCGGTTTTTTCCCTGACTCCTCGTGTCCTTATTCAGCCAAATAACTCAAACCCAACACAGAATACTTTTTATTAAATCTTTATCACAATTACAATTTGCCACTATTTGCACCTTTCTCTCTTCGACCAAATGGCGGCTTGTTCACTTCTGAGGTTTCTTTTCATATTTTTTATGAGAGGCCAATTATCTAGAAAATTTCGCTAAATTATTTCCCCGGGACCCAAAATCAATATTTGAGGGTTTTTAGATAACGTTAATTTGTTTACCATAGATTAGGGCTCCACATATTCCTTCTTTTATCTTGTTGCTCGGGTCTCACTGCGCATTGGGTTTCCTACAGCGCTCGGGTTTCCCATGGGCTCGGGTATTCCATTACCGATTAATTAATTTTAATTAATTTGTTTTTTCGCAATAACTTTCCTTGTGAACACATTGTTAAATTTTTATTATAATTTCTGAACTTGTCTGTCAATTTGGCGTTCAACCATACCCGATACCCCGGTTCAATATTAATTTTTGATTTTTATTAAATTTTAATTAATTTTGCACTTTTATTGATTTTACCCATTTTTGTTATGCTTTCCTTTTATATATGAAATTTTGGTTTTTGCGCTAACCCCAACATATCTCCCCTTTAATTAAGAGTCGTTGTTGAATCTATTCATTTCCTAATTATTCATTTAAAATGTTAGAGTACTACTACTACTACTACTACTACTACTACTACTACTACTACTAATAATAATAATAATAATAATAATAATAATAATAATAATAATAATAATAATAATAATAATAATAATAATAATAATAATAATAATAATAATAATAATAATAATAATAATATTAATAATAATAATAATAATAATAATAATAATAATAATAATAATAATAATAATAATAATAATAATAATAATAATATTAATATTAATAATAATAATATTAATAATAATAATAATAATAATAATAATATTAATAATAATAATAATAATAATAATAATAATAATAATAATAATAATAATATTAATATTAATAATAATAATATTAATAATAATAATAATAATAATAATAATAATAATAATAATAATAATAATAATAATAATAATATTAATAATAATAATAATTTAATAAAAAATTAATTAAGTATATTATAAAAATTTTCGATTCCTAAAAGTTGTTGAATGATCACTTATTTATTGCCCATTACACACATTTTAGACCGAAGGCTTTGACCCATATTGGTGAGCACAATAAAGGCTGTAAGATTAAAATAGGTATGTCTGATTTTAAATTTTATTAAAAAATTTCGATAATTATTGGGAACGTGTGATTTGTGAGGCGTTGTTGATAAAATCATTGAATCCGAAAATTAATGTGTAGAATGCAGTAAATACTTGTGTTTTGAGTGTTTTAAATAAGTTTTGATTTTATTGTATGTATTGGTTGTTGTATTAAATTAAATAATTAATAAAAATTTTAAAATTATTAAATTAAATTTTGAATGCTACAATTTTAAAAAAATAATAAATTAATTTAAGTATAATTTTTTAAAAATAATTAAATGTTTTTATAAAATAAAAATTTTTTTTATATATAATTAATAAATTTGTTTAAAATCCTTAATTTAATTAGTTATTATATCCCACCTGATGGTGACAGGAAAACTGTCGAAATATATCGTGAAAAGAATGTTTGATTGGCGTTATCTTATAATTTATTTATACATAATTTAATTATACATATCACATTCCACTAAAGAGATGAAGATCCATCAGATGGAGTTCCTTACGAGTACGTTGTCGGGCCCACTCCAGTTTTCCCAGTATATTACGCTTTTCTGGTTGACTGACTGTGTTTCCTAACACTGCAACTTATACACTCCAATTTCCATACGCTGCAGTTCCTACATCCAAGAACTGTATTTGATTTACCAGGAATTGGTCCACAATGATCTGATTCGATTAAGTTTCTAACTGTCGGATCCTGGTTTTCAATGCGCGCATCTCCATTTGATCCTGAGCAGCCTCTGTTTGTAATTGACTTATCTGTATCATTCGCTTCCGCATGTCCTCGGGCGAATAATTTACCTTGTAGGTCACGTGTCTTTGCATTAAGCTTCTCAATCCGAGAACAAAATGTCTCTACTAGTTGCATAGTAGCTTCGCACTCTGCCATCATGCTTTCGACCAGTTGTACTACTAAATAATAATAATTAAAAGAATGTACCCAGAGATTTAACTCCTCCTCAATCATCGCTCTCCAAACGTTGGGGGTGTTTTATTTGCCCATCATGTGTTTCCTTATGATTCTACTTTTGTGTCTACTTCGTTTATTCCAGTCATTTCTTTTGTGTCATTTGTTACATTAGATAATTCGAATTCTGTTATTATATTTTATTCATTTCAGCTTTTCCATTTATGTCATTTGCCTCATAAGTGATTTGAAATCGGTTATTGTATTTTGTTTATTTCAGTTATTTCTTTTAGCCCACATATCGTGCTAGGTCATTCGGTTCGGTAAATTATTATTAATTTTTTATTTTAAAAATTTCACACCTCTTGTCTGGGCAAACCTTTATCGATGAAATTCTAAAGATTGGTGATGTTACCCTTCGAGGAAGAGTCTTCTAATAATTCCTTTGTCGGTTCTCGTCGATTTATACCATATAACTCATCTGCTGACACTGTCATTCCCTTCTCAAAAATTTAAAAACTAAACGCAAACTCAGTCTAGAATTATTTGCCTCAGCAACCTCAAGTGATCTTAGACGAGGTGTACAACTAACATACATCCATTAATTATCAGAAACTCATAACAGAGATTTCATTTTAAATTCTGCCAANCCTGAACATTATACACAAATCAGGCTTACTTAGTTCCTCCATCAGTTAAAAAGTATCATGCAGAAAATGATCATTTTTTCACTTCTTCGCAAATCATATATAAAAGAAGAAAGATTGTAATAATAATCAAAAATAAACTTAAATTTTACTTACGTCGATCAAGGTCCTGATTTTGGCACACAGGCTCTTGGCGTTGAGTAGGTCTAGAATTTGGGATGTTTAATAATTTCGTGACCAAGATTTCTCCTTCTGTTTCTCATCTTATACTAATGCATGGGTAGTAGTACAATTGTATGCCTATACTCATGCGTTGTTTCCTTAGTGTGCCTATACGTACTTTTGTTTGGGCAGACTGTCATGTCTGTTATTGATTTATTTCCTCAAAGCAAACCAATTGACCTATAGGTTTGTTTCGTGCCTGTGGTTTGCTGATCGATTCCGGCGAATCATCCCACGTCTACTTGGCAGCGGTGTCAAATTGATCTAATTATTGATATTGGTTTGTGGCCATTTTTTATTTTCAAGAGTTGGCGAAACAATAATTGGCATTACTTTGGAGGACGTTTGTCGTGACATAATGTGCGGTTTCTAAACTACAAAGGCAAAGGTCAAACGGAGTAATGGAATCCTCAGCTTATATATCTCAGGGTTATGGCTATCGTTGATATAGTGGAGTGCTCGATAATATTCGTGCTGTTTGTTAGGTGTTTCACCAATTGTGGTGATAAGATACATTTCATCAGCAGGTAATTTCATGCACGTCCTCTAGCCTTCATGTCCCAATATGATCAGGATCAGCAAATTTTAACACTAGGATTCACAAAATCCCAAATGAATATTGCAACTGCAAACTATTAGAAAATTTAACATTCCAATTAGAAAGGCGATTCGTTTTTCGAATTAAATGCATTATGTAAAGTTCCCTTAATTTCAATTCAACTCATGGATTTCCGAAGATAGTGTAGAGGAGTAAATTAACATTTGGCAAGCATCATAATTCCGATAACTTAACGGAGATTCCACAAAAAATATGCCTGAAATTTTAAGGGCATTTCTAAACTTACCACATTATGGAATCCTTACAATGATCTAAGTTGTTATGCTAATCTCATTGCTTTGTACCAATGTTTTCACCCTTGTTTGCCAGTTTTAAAAGGTTTGTTTTATGTCTCCTATAATAATAATGTTATTCACTACTATCTCTTAACATTTGGAGTAGGGTTCACCCCTTATTTTCGCGTTTTTAACATTTAATTTAATTACCCTATAGTATTGACGTTGTTTAGATTTCTGAATTTCACATTGACCGAAATGAGACAAGCCATTGTCGATGGTAAATGACCAAATTTTTCTCATGAATATACACGCAACGAAAACTATTCTTAGCCAATAACAATCAGTGTAAAAGATACAAGGAAATTTTTGAAATGATAAATAATGGAAGATCCCTCATCAAATCTTCGATAAATATCGTTAATTAACATCAAATAACGAGAACCAAAATTAAATGTACAAGAATGAATAATAAGCGAACAAATGAATAAATAATGATAAAGCAAAGTAAGTCTTTCTATCTACAGTCATGTAGCCGAAAGTAAAAACGCAACGAGGAATAATTCCAGTATTCGAGTTCACCTTGTTGATGTCATGGGTACACGGATAGTAAAAAGTAAAATAATCATAACGAAGTCAAGGGAAAGTTGATGTAAAATTTAACAGCAACCCTAGAATCCCATAAGGCCCAACAAAATAGACAATTTTTATATATTCAATTATTTGCCTTTTTACTCTTTATTAATTTCGCTGATGTTTATATGTTTTAACTTATGATACGCAAATTCTGTGAGGCCAAGTTAACCTACTTTAACCTACTGATCGGATTGAGCTGAAATTTGGCAAGTAGATTCGTTGACGAGAACACTATACTATCAAAATTTCAGATCGATCGAACCACGGAAAGTTGGTTAAGTTAAAAAATAGGGATATGTCAAGAAATGATTTCCTTATTTTAATATAAATTCTTATCTATACATTAACTTCGGATTAAAGAGATAACGTAATTATATCTAAAATATGTTGAAATTAAGAGAAAATTAATCGAACATAAAGTTTACTCAAATTATATTTTAAGTCATTCAGTCTATATCAAATGTTTAATTACAATAAGTCCAAAAAATATGGTCAATTTATTTACACATCGAAATGCATATAAAAAAACTATCAGAACATAAAAAACGATCATTTCTAAAATGGTAATAATATATTATTATTAAATAATAACTAAAAACAATAATAATAATAATAATAATAACTATAACAATATTGATACAAAATAATAACTACACACATTTATGCTCTTGAATTATATTCGAATCAAATTATACTGGATACGGAGAGATAATTATGCAATTGCTTGCTTGATAAATACGACGGGAGACGATTCCAAATCATATAATAAAAATTGGAGATATTGACAAAAAAAATTGACAAAAAAACATCACAAAAATATTTTTTTCTTTTATACTTTTTAACGAGTACAATTTCACTTGGTCCCCTACATTTGAAGGCCATCGTCAGACTAAATATAAAATCTTTCAATAAAATAAGTTTTGATAGTTTAAAAGATAACTCCCAAATAATATAGAATTTCCCACCGAAATTTAAAACAAATAGAAAACTTATTTTAAAAATAAAATATTTAATAATTATATTTTATATAATATATCTTAGAATAGGTATGCCAAAAGGCCAGGTAACATTCTCAACATTCCAATCGACTTCGTTAATTTAATGCTTTTAGATATCCAAAGTTGCCAAAAACACATTTTTTGTTTTTCTTAGGAGGAAGGAGCAAATGTGAAGCAGTAAGATGGAAGGAGAAAGTCTTCAGTGCTCGATAGTAATTTTGTTGATAATGACTTTCTCAGCAGGAACTTCTTTTAGTTCAACAATATTAAAATAAATTTGTAGCAATGATTTGAAATAACAGGTATTTCCGTAATTCTTTAATCTAGCTAATTACCGCAATATCTTCCAAATTGATACTATCGAAATTTCTTTTAACAAATTCTGATTTCATTCTAATTAATTCTTTTGATTGAATTTTTTGACATTCATCAGACTTTATGATATCTGATCGGCTCTTGAATTAGAATTTCTTGTGGTTCAATTTTACATAAGTGAAAGTTATTAGAATATTTAATAAAATCTATAAATTTAAAATTCACTTGAAACTGAGCATTAAGCATGTAATTTTTTTCAAAGTTTGTATACCACCATTATCACACGATGAGTTTCCATATATCATTAAAAATGTCACCCTCTGCACTAATTTTATAAATTACTTATTATTACGCAATAACCAAAAGAAAATTTGTAATTCTAATGTCATCTTATTGTCTAAATCAGCGTTTCCCAAAGCTTTTTCACCGCGTCACCCTTTTTGATTTCAAATTTTTGACGGAATTCTATTTACAAAAATCTTAGAATTTTAATATCGGGAATATTAATATTAGCTATAGTATTACAGAAAATTATAGTATTATAGTAATGCTGTTGAAGGCACCATATCAATCTTTTCTACAGATTTTTTATCTTCAAACATACACAATACAATATCTTTCACACAGGGCGTAATAAGTGTTTCTGCTATGGGGTGTGATTCACCAGCGAGGGCTATACGGTAGCTTACTTTGTACGAAGCTTCATTTGCTTTTTCATTGTTTGTTTTTACAATTTTCAGCACGGATAACTTTGTTTTTTCCAATTCCTCAAATTTTCGTTAAAAAAAATCTAATGGTATATTTTTGTGGTCGGGATGATTCGTCTTTTAAGTTTATTTGTGGAACGAGAAGCGTTCGGCAATATTTTATTGCAAATAACACACTGGGTGTGTGTCTGTATTTCCTATACCTGTAAATCCTGTAAAAATAACTTGTGTCATATTTTCGTTTTTTTATACACAAGATTGACTCATTTGTTGGTCTTTTTAATTGAGAATGATCACTTTTTTGTAGAAGTGCTAGGCTTCGGTTCTTCATAAATATCTTCAGCAGTAGGTGCACTTATTGAAGTGTTTTTATTTTTTAAAGTCCCTTGTTTTAACCAACGTTCCATCATCACAAAAATTGGGGTTAACTATTCCCAAAATTTATCGATACTAAAAAAATACTCATACGATTATTTTCAAAATTTGAAAAAATAATCTACCTTTTTATCAAATATTATTAAAACTAATTTTAAATTCGTATTTTTAATGCGTATTTTAAAACAATATAATTAAAAAAACTGTGGTTTCTCTTTGAAAAAGAATTTTAAATTGGATCGAATAAAATCTAGAATTACTTATTAATCTTTATTTATAAATCTTTTTTTTTATAAAGTATTTATTTACAAAAAGTTCGCGGAACCTCTGCTATCAGTCCACGGAACCAACTTTGGGAAACGCTGGTCTAAATCATTACTGTATCTTAAATTTTATTATTTTTTATTTAAGAAATCTAAAATTTAATTTTTTAATAATAATTTAAAAATTTAGTAATTACTTTTGTTTTAAATATTCAATCAATAATCACTAAATTTAAGATTATTTTTTTATTTAATATAAATAAAGGTAAAGGGATATTATTTATAATTATAAAGAAATATTTTATTTTTATCTTAGAGATGAATTTTAATTCTACAAAAGAAAAAGATATGGACGGAAAACCTAGAGCGTTTTGGTCACAGCTTCAAAAATCGGAAATATCACTTTCAGGAAACAACGGATATCCTCAACAAAATGCCTACTGAAGGAATTGTTTTAAGAAGATTCAGATGCTTGAATCAGCAAATAAAAGATAAGAAGAAAATGATAAACGTCCTAGCCGTTGAGGTTGTGGAATTATGGAAACTGTTCAGCTTTCCAATATTAGCACGATCTACAATAGTAAAGAAGCTTCAGACATTAGTTGATAAAAGTGGCAAAAATCTGAAACGTCCTTTGAAGAATTGTGATTTCTACATTATTTTTAACATAACGTCAGCTTAAGGCATTTGGTTATGCAAAGAAAGATAAAGACTTTTATTACTTACAATTAAAATCGAAGGGCAAAATAGGATGTTGTACCAACCACATTGACAATTCGAAAATACATCCCTCCAAGAGGAAAATAGTTCATATTTCAGATAATCAGTTTACTGCAACATCTCCAATGATGGCATGTTCTGTGTCCGAATACTATAGTTCTAATAAAGATGAGGCTTTGGACATTTCATCCGAAAGTGATAGTCATTTGAGAAATAAGAGGACATATAACGATACAAAAGCGGCTGTAGATATTGTTGCCACTACACAAGTACCCATCAGAAAAGGGGCAATTATTTGTAAAACTTTAAAAGAAAAGTCGATAATATACATACCATCGCCATCCGTTTCCGGAGTTTATAGGGCAACTATGCCACTAACTAAAAAAACAATATCAACAAGAATTACAAAAGGAATAGTGGATGACAAGCACATGACGGATAAGGTTGATATTGATAAAAAATAAAGACCGAGAAGTTCGTATAGGTGTCTTTATTTTATCAAGTGGACAAGCTGAGCCAATTTTTGACGGAATTATGAATGTTATTAATGAGTTTAATCTATTGCATTCTATTAAAATGATTGTAGCAGAAACAACTGCTGTCAACACTGGTAAGAAAACAGGTGTCATTGTCAGACTTCAGAGAGCTGCAAATTCTGCAGGGTTAGAAGAACCCGTGTTTATTGGATGCCAACAACACATATTTGATACCGTTTTGAAACATGCGTTCAATGATATATTTGATGAAAAAAACTCAATGTCCAGATATTAATTATTTCTTTATAAAAAAGATTCAAATTTCTTACAATGAATTAAAAGCTACATTTGTAAATGACGGTGTTTCACTATATGTTCAAAGTAAAGGATGGAGAGATAACATGAAATTATTTCACCACATTATTGAAGTTTATAAGTACTTCAAAGAAAATTATCATTTACTTAAGGTCAATGTGATATAGGATTTGAAGGACATTTGAAGTCGGAAAGAACATTAAATTTAAGGTTACTATTATCAAATATCAGGTGACCTTGATGTATTTAAAAATAAATATTAGTATTTAGTGTCGTCTTTGTCTTTATTTATCAGTTATATTTTAAATTCGTAATGGATGGCGACCTTTTTTTAGAATATAGATAAATGATTGCAATTTTAGGGCATTTTACACAAATACTTATCTCAAAATCAAAAAAAATCACTGAGCATATGTATATTTAGGCGTTCAAAGGTATTCAAGCGTAGGTTTGATAATGGAAAAACTCCATCAAAATCATAAATAATCTTCATTATTTCTTGGGAATAAAGTACACTTAATATCTTATAATTAACATAGCAATAATACTTTTAAAATTATTAACATAAAATTATTGATGAAATGATCTTTATATTTTCATTTTTATAATTCATAATAAAATTAAACTTTTTCAACCCTAACCCTTATCACAAGTTCTAAAATGAAAAATAAAATAGCTATTTCAAATACAGTAAAAGCTGCGCCGTGCTGTAACTTTTGAGAACCCTGTGTAGAAAACTTAAAAGAAGAAATTTTTAAAATTAATTTTTTTTATTGAATTCATTTTTTTTGATTATAATTAAAAAAAATAAAACAAAGAAATGAAAGAACAAATTTTTAGCGCTTTGTGGCAAATTCATCAATCATATCATTGTAATCATTCATTCTGGCCGTTCCATTTTCAATATTGACAGTGTTGGTAATTCAGAAGGTCTTTCCTGTGACATTGTAGACCGTAGATAATTTTAGATTTGTAGTGTATTTAATATTTGGGGCCCAGAGCAATTGCCCTTGATGCACATGTGATGGTACGGCACTGAGTAAAATGACAAAATTGTAAAAAATAAAGTAGAAATGAACAAACTACAAGCAATGAAACCAATTAATAATATTTTAAAAAGGGTCAATTTAAATTAAATTTAGTATTTAACATCTAAATGATGATTGTGAATGATATATAAAATTATTTAAAAGTAAATATAATAAGCATATAAATGTGTAATATAAAATAGTAGAATGTTTGTAAAATTAAATGTTTGATGCTTTCTTGCTCAGCTAACTTGTTGCCGTAAAAAAATCCTCGTTTAAATATTGTTGATAAATAATACACTTTTGAAAAAACTTTTCAAAATTAATTGACACAATGAATATTAGGGCAACGCAGTCTATAAATTCTTATTACATTTATTGGTAAAATCTTAATACCATGGAAAAATAAATAATAACAAAACTGACTTGATTTTGAATTATATTGCCATTAACTTTTGAGGAATCTGGTAGTTGATCATAGATATCTGTCAATAATGGATCATGACTAAATAACTGCATATCTAAAGTGGAGGTTCTATTATCATAAGCCGGATTGTTGAACTTAGTCGCATGTTTAATTACTCGACGAATATAATTCCTATACATGGCAATACCAAACCCGATCAACCCGAGGGAAATGATCAAAACAGTAGTTATTACAAGTCCCACTATCAAATTAACATTGACTCTGCTTCTTTTTGGCTTTGAAGAACTGGATGCGGCAATTGCTTTACTGGCGATGGCGAACTCTAAGCAATTTGGCAATCAAATCATGTAAAATTTTAGATTTGTAAATGATTTAATATTTTATATTTTTCCATCTATATTTTCACTTCACGAATATAATATTTAATGCCTACTAAAACTTTTATTCTTATATTCTAAATTTGTTTGTCTGAAAAACCACAAACCTTATAACGGCGAAATCCTGTGTCACAAAATTTGCAGTTTTTCTATCTAGGATTTTAATGTAAACTTGACTATTTTCAGCTCTTATTGAGCTATAAAGCTTTGAAATATTAATTTCTCAATAAAATATATTTTTCTAAGGCGTAGTGTTCATACACGTGTCTGTAATGCACCGGTAGTCAATGAAGTCATCACCATTACAGGTAACCCTCCTACAACGCGGTAGATAGGTTCCTAAAAAATGGCGCGTAGTAGGAAAATTTCCGCATTTTAGGAATCGCGTTGTAGCGAAACAGAGTTGTAGGAGGGTTACCTGTACTGAAAATTTGTTCGACAGTGAATTATCAATTGTTGCAATGCAGAAACCCAAACCAAAAACTTGTACACGTCAAGTGGTTAAAATTTATTTTAGGTTTTCCCGTCTTATACACCAGTAGTAGTAAATGGCAATTGAAAGTTAAATGGGCTCAAGTGTGTTTTAAAAAGGACACGTTTGTTAAATTCATGATAAAATAATGTTTTTAAAAAATGTCTTTTAAAATATGTACTAAATATAATATTGAAAAATCAAATGAATCTTTTAAAATTATTAAAAAAAAGAAAAAATGTTATTTTGCTGGTACGTGTAAAAAATGTGAAAGTATGAAAAAGTATAAAGTGCAACGTTTATTAGGAATAAGAAATTTGTCAAATGATTTTTCAAGAAAAGTTTGCACAAAAAATGTAATATTGAAAAAACAATAAGCGAATTTAGGAATAGATTAAAGAGAGATTATTATGTTTATAATTCAGAGTGTATAGAATGTGAACCAAAAATATAGGAAGGAAATTCATCAGAAATCGCCAGAATATTGAAATAGTAAATAATAAAGAACGTTTTAAAAAGTTGATTGCAATAATAGAATTTGAAAGAATTAAAATGTTTTAAAATAATTTAAAAAAATTTAAAAAAATCTACAATAAAAGTTGATAAATTTAATTTTGTTGAATTTGTTATTTTGGAACTCTCAAAATTAGTAATGTATAAATTTATATATAATGTTCTCTGGAAAATTTATCAATATAATTTTAAAATACATTATGGAGATACCGATTCGATAATTTTAGAATTAATTAATAACGAATCTATAGATAAAATTAACAATTATATTGATGAAAAATTAGGATATTTTAAAGATGAAATGGGTAATGGGAAAAAATTATGAGATTCTGTAGTTTAAAATCTAAAATGTATTTTCTAGATATTCTAAGGAGCGGTAAAATTATGAAAAATTTAAATTAAAAAATATTTATGTTATGGAAATTATTTATTCTTCGTGCTACTAATATCACTTATTATATAGCACAAGAAATATAAACACCAAATTGTCTAAGGCCGGCACTGCGATCACCTCCGTGGTAACAGATTACCCAAGCTGATTACCCACCAGAGCGGCATTATTTCAAAATTATCTAAAGCGGGCACTGATGGCATTTGAAAGTCTGATTTGAGCAATCGAACGACTGAATATATAATAAGAACTTCTTTTGATTTTCACCTNAATAAATGTATGATTTTGTAACAATATTTTTATTGAAAAGAACAGTAAAAATAGCTAGCTACTCTAACATTTAGTACAAATTATTATCAACAATTCTGAAGCTTTTGACACTCAATGGTTGAAATCAAATAGTATAAATCAACTGTTCATATTTAAAATATTTCCAAATTAAATTTTGTTACAATTAATTAAATCAATGAAATTATGTTTTACGAAATGATTTCCAGTGAAATGAATGAGACAAAAGAATAGGGAAAATGAGTTAAATGATTGAAAATGGTAAAATGTGAGATAGATGTAGAAAATTGGCTCGTATAGCGTTAATTTTGGATTGACCATCACAGATTGATTTTTTTCAGAGTATTGTTTTAATTTTACAAAAATATGGTCTTCTCCCTTGTAGTTTCCCTGGGTTTCTGAAAATTGCAGCGGATTATACCTCTTACCACCCACCAAATAGCCACACTACTGATTGTTTACGATCATCATACAGGAACAATTTACTCTACCAATTTGTAATGAATGACTTGAAACTATTTTGACACAAATAACAACCTGATTTATTGTTAAATTCATGATAAAATAATGTTTTTAAAAAATGTCTTTTAAAATATGTACTAAATATAATATTGATGTATTTAGGATCGGGATCAACGATACCTTTCTACCTTTTAGAGAAAAAGTATTATCTCTTCAAAGAAGTATTCCATAAATATAATATAATTGTATTTCAGGAGCAATTAATAAATTATAAATCAAAAATTACCTTATGTATTTGAATGATTTTCTCATTATACCAATCGCTAAGATAAAGCCAATCTTCAAAGACATCTATATCAAATCCATGGGCATTTAAGTGGCTAACAACATCTCTTCGTTGAAAAGTTTTTAAATTATAAACACTAATCTTTCGCGTTTTAGCATCGATCCAATAAAGGTCATCAAAATAATAATCCAAAGCCAATCCATTTGGTGTCCAGAGTCCATCTTTGATAAGAACTTTCCTGTCCTGAAATTACTTCCAGTTATTGTAAAACTAAAATTGCATATAAATTGATTTTTTTCAAACTTGTTAAGTTTTAATTAATTATTTAAAAACTATTCTTTTTTAAAATTCTTGTTAAATAAAATAAAAAATCGATAAACCTGTCCATCCATTCCCATGCACTCGATCTTTGGTTCCTTGCCCCAATCCGTCCAAAAGATTCTCCTGTACTTCGGATGAACTACAATAGACCTGACCCTCGATTGATTGCCAAGTTTGACAAGGGTCCTTCGCATGCCATTAGTAATATTGAGAACTGAGATCTCATTGAAATGAATATCACTCCAAAACAGAAGGCCATGTATCCAATCGTATGCCAAACCAACCGGTGAATGAATCCTGCTACTAACCAGGGTTAGGGGCTTTATGCCACTCGTTTTGGAAAGCAAATGATCGATTTGCACTATTTCTGGACTCGGTTCAAACTGAGTCCAAAATATATTTTTTGATTTATAATCAAAATCAATACCAATAGGCAAGAAATTGGAATTCTTGGGACTGTAGAGCTGTAAAAAGTCATAGTAATTTAACCATCAAATAATTGCAGTAACTATTTATTATTAAGTGGGCTGAAGGTTATTGTTAGACTTCATTAATAATTCAAAACTTGAGGATTCTGACTACTATTTTTGCCAGAGTTACAGTGGTGTCTTGGAAGGGGTACAAGATAGACAAGATTCAACAACATAAGTGACTGATACGAAATATTTGTATTTCTTAGTAATCCATCAAGTTGGATCAAGGGTCACAATCAAAATACCTTGAATAAAAAATGGGAACATTTCCACAATAGAATGGGTGATTTTGATCATGATTAATTACAAGTTTGATTTATCTTGTTCGCCATTGATGCAAGATAACAGATTTTATGATTAATTTTATAGTTCAATGACAATAGATGAGTGATCATCAAACGTCTACAGTTTTACAGAAATATTTTTTTTGGAACTCCAACAAAATATATCACTGAAATATTTTTAAATTTTAAGAAATTATTAGACCGAATTTCGATTAGGATCTGTAAACTAAGCATATAAACTAAAATATATTGAAATACGAACACTTGATTTGGACGCAAGATTAAAGGAACATTGAAATTTTTACGTTTTTGACGGTTTTATTAAGTTAACATATATTTTACAGTGTAAATAATAATAATTATATTAATAATTATTAATAAATAAATCTTAAATACGTATTTATTTCGGAATTTGTGACAAGTCGAATGTGTTAAAAAATAATTCGGCCGATTGAGGATAAAAATGGCAATCGGAGTGACAAAAACAACATCATCAATTAGTTAAAACATTGTACACCTAAGATGCAATCAAAAAGAAATTGAACAAATCTTTAATTTTGTTGAAAAAAGTACTTAAGTTTTTGCTTTTCAGCAAAAATGAATGAATTGAGACATTTAAAAGTGAGTAAAGTAAGTTGTTCCACTTACTGTGAATATTAGAATTGAAGTTTCAATAATACTTATTCAAAATCACCGGGATATATTCCGGAGAAAATATATGTTGTAACGTAGAAATATATGGATATTGAAAATGAGTATGAATCAACAAATATGTAATATAATATAATAATTCCCATGGTATGTATGTATGCATTTCTGGAGATAGAATATTGCAATCTAAAACCTCAAATACATAGATGACACTAGTGTATCAAAGAGCAGTTCGTGATTATATTGAGTTACAAAAACATTAAAATATTTTATTTTTTTAGAATGCAAANATAGATGACACTAGTGTATCAAAAAGAGCAGTTCGTGATTATATTGAGTTACAAAAACATTAAAATATTTTATTTTTTTAGAATGCAAATAATTGAAATATCAATTAAATTAAAATATATCAAATTCTCTTTTAATTTTATTCATTAAATGTACAGGAGTCAAAATAAAACATGTTTAAAATTAATTATAATTATTTTTATATTCTAAAATAAAATCTTTTCTAAAAAATATTGATCGTGTTTAAAATCCTATTCTAAAGAATATTTATAAAAATATTGTTGTGCACAAAATGTGCTAGATCCCATATCCCATACATAGACAGGGATTTAGCATGTATGCAGAGAATTTTTCCTGAGTGCTAAAAAATTTTAAATGGTAAAGTATGTTCCATTATATTCCATTATAAATAATGCAAATTGGGAAATTACTAACTTCAGCATAAAGTATTTCATTTTTGGTGGCAATCCGAATCCTAGAAGTAAAATATAATTTATTAGTTCGTTAAGCATTTTATTTATTTTTTACTGGAAATGTGACAATTTTTGGCCCACTTTTGGTATTAATGATATACATTATTAAAAATTCCAAATATTCTAAATTTTATTTATTCAACCGATTATCTCCCAATAACATTATTTAAACAAATCTGCATGAGAAAACTCTTTCAATTTAGTGATGTATAAATAAGTAATTCAACAAACAGCATCAATAAACAAAATAAATTCACAAATTTATTTATTTAATTGTTAATAGATTCAATTAATTTACTTAATTGCATTCTCACAGTGAATATCGACGGTAAGATGAATTACAGACCAATATTTAATCTCGGTAAATAATCTAGGAATATTTGAAACGTACCATTTTCATTTTTTATGTTAAAAAAATCTTTATTCTGTTTGTTGGTTTTTTAACTTGTTTATTTTCAAAAAAATCTTAATTGATAGGTTTCTGTTCTCAAATATAATTAACAAGATGTTTTTAAAAAATTAAATAAAATGTTATTAAATAATAACATAAACATGGAACTGATTTAAATACTAAAAAGTCACTCAAGCATCACATATTAAATTTATTTTGAAAGGTTCATTGTTACCAACGAGTGGAAACGAATTCTTTTATAGATTTTAAATGTTTTACTCGAATAAAAATTATTAAAAAACCTTAAAAATCATAAACCACATTGTTAGATGTTGCTAAAATATCTTCTAAATTGCTTTCATTTGATAAATTTGAAGTCAAAGACATAATCCAAAATATATTAATAATCCAATAATGTTTAATTTTTAAGCAAATTTTTAAAATTAGTTTTTAGTTTTAAATCAAATATTTCATTATATTATTAAAAACGTTTTAAATTACAACATATACTTTATAAATTTTAAAATCAATATCTTTACTTAAGATTTTTTTGCCGCAATTTTTGTGAATTGTATTTGTGAATGTTTTGATATAAATTGTGAAAATCATATTTGTTTTATTTATAATTTAAATATATTTTATTATTGAAATCGAGTTGTTTTAATTACTTAAACGTGCAGAATCATTTGGAGTCAGATAGTGCAAATAATGTTAATTGTTAATCTAGCCAATGAACCTAACACAATTACAAATTTTAAATTTAAATAAACATTTTTATTAAATTTAATATTTTTACATTTTTACATAACAATTTAATCAATCAAATCGTTTAAAACAAAATATCACAAGCACTGAATATTTTAAAAACCAATTCAAAATACAAACATTCTCATCATTTTGCACATTAGCTTCCTATGAGCAACTTCAAATACAGCAATACAAACACTAATATTAATCAATTCCTTCAGTTGAAAGTGATAAAAAATTTAAGTTGCATTGCACTAATGACTATTAAATCGATAAACAAGATCCGAATATGATCTAAACAGAATTTAAAATCCATTAATAAACAGTACACAAACAACAAAACTCAGAGACAGCTTTATAATTCAGATAACAAAATATACTCAGTAGGTGCCTGTGTATTCAAACTGATGATGAGAGTCGAAATATATCTGTAATTGATGGTCGAGTAGCGTTTTTTAATATTTAAATCAGTTCCACGTTTAAACTTATATTATTATCTATTAAATTAATTTATTAGTTATTACAAATTTATTATTATTATTGTATAAAGTAAAAAATATATTCAGATTCCCAAATTTTTTGTAGATAAATTTTGAAATCTTCCACTTCATGTTTCTGAAGTTTCTGATAAATCTTTTCTTTATGATATTTGATACCTGTTTTTGGTAAATTTCATCTTTAACTTTTTAAAATATAGTCTGAATTGCATTTATTCATCATATGGAAATTACATATATCCAGCTGAATTAACACTTTGAGTGTCATGAGAAGAATACTATGTCTCTTACGTACTGTAGAGATTCAGGTCGCATGAGACGGGATTTGTCTCAGGCATTCTTTTTTATCGAGGTTACGTACAACAAACCATGCAAGTTATATGGGACCTCATTAAGCATGGCTCCTTAGGGACAATTTCAAAAAATAAATAATATTTATTTTGATATTTGCGAATTTACACTAATTAATTCCTTTGGGAAAAATTTCAAATTGTTTGCAGTTTTTCCGTTAATTTATCTTGTCCCTTTACTATCTAATTTTAACAACCCCCGTTTATTTTAATTATGTAAACGAATCTTTAGATCAAGAAAACATAAACTCAACTAAAATATATCATACTATTCTGTTCACCTAGAGTTTGTAATGGGAAATCGGAATTAAAAGAATAATATAAAGAAAACTCTTACCAAGTCCATATAATGTCGGAGCAATCTCAATTCTCGAATTGAGTTTTTAGTTGAATAGAGAAGAAATTTCTCTCCGACAGCAAGACATTGTTTATTGTCAGAACTCATATAGAAGCCTTCAAAACATTCACATTTGTAAGATCCTATAGAATTTGTACATTTGTGTGAGCAAACCATTTGATTGGCACATTCATTTATGTCTATGCATTTCGTTTGGTTGGAATCAATGCTGAAACCCGGTTTACACAAACATTTTCGGGTTGAATATAAATTCACGCATTCCTGGAAAATAAAATCTAGATGAAGTTTTGTTATTAGAAATTTAATTTCATAAATTATTAAAAAAAAGATGTTAATTCTTCAAATGACGCGAAATATGACGAAAATATAAATTTAATATTGTTTATTAATTATTTATTAGATTTATTATATAACTGTTTTATTATCATTAACCTTTAATTAAACGCGTTGGTATATAGAGTAGAGACAGTAGAAAACAGAAATTTTAGGTCTTCATTATCAACATGTTCACCCTTATTATTTGTTTATAGGTGAAACGCATAAGAAACTGATGGAGTCATAAAATAAATAAGAACTATATCTAATATAATTAATTTGAGCGAAATATCATTTCATTTCATTTTTCTTCACAATAGCACTAATTTTCTTATTGCAGTGTTAAAAATACAATAATTTTCACTAATAAACCGCTTTATATAAAAAAGCCTTATAAGAATTAAAAATAAGTCTCTGGGTGTTGAAACCTTATAAAACTGATAAATGAATGAGACGAAGAGATTATGTAAAAGAGGAGGTTAACAAAACACATTAAAAATATACGTTAATTAAATAGTTAAAAATCTCCAGGAGCATGAAATTAAAATAATTTTTTTCCCATTTATTTTGATTACTTAATTTGTTATGTCTTCTAAATTCTGTAGTTTTTTGGGTTTTGTAATAATTGAAATATTTTATTGTAGCGTAAAACAAGCGTCAACTAGTGAAGTCCAATTGGACAAGCAGAAACTCATCATCATCAGCAAATTTCTCCTATTAATATATCTGAATTTACTGTACAAGCCGGAAAAGTTTTATCCAATAAAGAAGCAATGTAAAAACGATGAAAACATATATAATAAAATTAATAAAATATAATTAAATAAGTCTATAATATTAGGGATATTATAGTATAATATAATTATAATTTATAAATTTTAATATAGTAATAATAAATGTAAATTTCAATATAATAAAATTTTACTATAATATTATTTAGATGCGGTCAGTGTTTAATGTGAAATATAATAATGCGAATTTATCACTATCTATGTTTATAGTATAATAATTATTATGTTTCAGATAAATTTTAGTATTTTTGAGAACCACTGGGAAAGAAAATCAACTTTTCAGTTTTCAAGTCCTTAAATATAGATTTTGTTCTTGTTGTTTTTAACATTCACACATTCTATCTCTTATTCTCGATAAGTCAAGACGAGAAAATCAGATGTTCAAAATGTTCTTAAATACGTACTAAATTCCATATTTTTTTTCCTCACAAATGACAATTGTGCTGAGACCTGATTGCATGTTTTCTATTTCGAGATTGTGAAATAATTAATTATTTGTTATAATGAGCGATACTTCTAAATTTTAATAAATACAGACAATTAAAAATATTCAAAATTGAAAATGTATCACCTGCTCACAGTCGCCATTATTTTTTTTGCACGGATTCTCGGCACAATTTTCTAATTTACCACCTGGTCGCTCATCAGACATGTCTCCACAGTCATTAATTTTATCACAAACTCTATTAAATGCAATACAGGTATTGTTTTTGACACATTTGAACTCATTGAATGGATGACAACTGGTATAATTTTGTTGCGGCTTAATGCATGATTCCTCGTCTGAATTATCCTTGCAATCCGGATATCCATCACAGCGTTGATCATTATCATAACAGGAATCATAAGTTGCGCACTTGTTCGCTTTATCAGGAGAGCATTTAAAATTGGTACAATTCAATTCGTCCTTTTGGGTTTCAATACAATCGAAGGAACCATCACAGTACCATTCCATGGATATACATGTGACAGTATTGCTAGGTCCACAATAAAATTCATTAGTTTGACATTTTGATGACTGATTCATTGAATCGACTAGAAATTGAGAGTTGACTATGGAATTTTCTGAATCTAGGTATAAAGGAATAAATATTTAGATGTAATTGGTGTAATGACACAAAACGCAGGTTAAGTCAATGTATCATTATATATGTAATCCAAAATATTCCCATGTAATTCAAGAAAAGGATAATACTATAGAAATGAAAGATTTTTTAAAATGTAATATTAAATACATAATATTTATTCTTTTTAATAATTATCGTATTTTCTGCCAGATACCGCGCATCTTAATAATTTTTTAGAATTGAAAATTGTATACATAACACAGAAAAAAATTTCTGCTTCTGATAGAAAACTGTATCAGCGAAATTTCTTTGTTCAATTTTTGAATCCAACTTCAAATTCATTTATTACAGGTAAGTTAAAATTTATATTATAAAAAGCTAAATCAATGTCATTTAGAAGCTTATCAATTGTCAGTTGGTGTACTAATTACTAAAAGTTTTATAATAAAACCCATGAAAAACGAAAATAAATTAAGACGAAAATCTTATACTGCAAAAATTAAATTAGAAGTAGCGATTCCTTGATGTCTGAAGATCAAAAAATTGTAGAAGATAACGATTATATTTTGGAAAATGAGCAATTTGTACCCAATGAAGTATTATCTTGTATTTATTCCTTTTTTGTCGATTCTGAAGAAGAATTTCATGGTTTTGAGTAATTTAATATTCAATAAATATTTTTAAATATTTTTGATTTAACAGTGCTTGTGTGTTATCTCCATGACCCTTCTAGTCATTTTATTCGATTATTTTATAATAATAATAATAATAATAATAATAATAATAATAATAATAATAATAATAATAATAATAATAATAATAATAATAATAATAATAACAAGCCTAAAATAAACTAGCGAGTATGTTGGATTACGTTTGAACATTTAGTGATATCATTTCATATGTTACTTTTTAGACTGAAATATTTACAGGTATTACTAATTGAAATTGTATAATATGGAAATGTTTTAATTTCGTGGTAAAACCTATTTTTTAATTGAATAACTATTTCCACTAGGACATAATTTAAATTGCCATGTGATGCAAAGAACGTCTGCGAGTGTTTTTAAATGTGACGAATTGTTGTATATTTCCATTACTATAAGAAAAGCATAATTATAATGAAAAAACGTTTGCTTTGAAATACAATTTCCCTGTGTATAATACGCAGTCACATTTGCTCGATTCTTATATTTTTTGTATAGGATAACGCAAGGGGTATCTGGCGGAAAATAAGGTATCTATTTTTATTTCTGTAGATCGATATTTAATTTTTTTAACAAGAATATTCTTCCGTAACCTTGAAAAGAAATGAAGAAAATGGAAATCAAAAATTATTATTTCGTCCTTGTATTTTAAAATTATTACTTTAAACAATGCTTTGTATGTTTCCCGTTTATTAGCAAATAATTGTTCGACATTATTTAAATATTTATTAAAGAAAATTGTAATATTTAAACAGATGAATATACTTTGCATTTCAAAATCTGATTTAGAGGGAACCAATTTCTACAATTCATTTCCAGGAGAATACAATTCATATTCATCTATTTGAAATTCTCGTAAATCTTTTCATTTGATGTTGAGTTTTAAGATCCTCAAAAATGATTAACTTGAAATACTTGGTCGAGTCATAATAAATTATATGTATTAATATTTTTCATGTAATTGAAACATGTTTCGATATTTGATCGAATGTAAAATTAAGATCAAATTAAAAAACGACATCTTATTTAGATATGTGAAAAGATTTATAAATTTTTGAAAGACAGTTAAATTATAATTTTATTTTTAAATTGTGAAATAACAGAATTGGTTATGAAACGTGATCACGGATTTTGAAAATAGAAGATTTTTGAATTATTTTTCGACCTTAATTTTGACTCTATGTCCTAGTAAACATGTGTGCATTCATCAGGAAGTGTATGAGATTGGATTTGGAAATAGTGTAATAACTCCATGACTGATAACTTTTGATTTCCTACTGACTCATTACTGTAATATTGAGACTATCAATTAGAGTGAAAAGATTCCTTTTAAGTTTTCATTTTTTAAAAACCTAAGTGTTGGAAAAGTGACTCACTTAAATGTTTCATTGAAAGAAATTAAGATCGAAATTAATGTAGACAAAGATAGTTTATATTTTCAAGCTTAAATTTTAGTATCTTTTATGGTAAAAAAAACAGTATGAATGAAAACAGTTTTATTTCAAATTTTAAAAAAATTTGCAAGTATTTTCTTTGTCGATTTTCTCTTTGTGTGGATGTAAATTAATTAATTAATTAATATTTTTAACAATTTAACAAATAAAAAATTAATTAAAGATTGTGTGGGTGAATGTTGTTTGCAATTGGTTGATACATTAGTGTTTTGTTTAAATATTCTAGGGTCACTGATAGATTTGATACTTATTGATACATTACTACATTCAAAGATTTTTTTAAATATTGGTATTGGTAAGATTATTATTTGAATTAATAAATTTTAGTTGTAAATTGATTTTTATAGATACAATAAATACAAAAACCACTGTACCTAATATTCTTCATAATTTTTAAAAATATTTTGTTTGAAATTTTCATATTTTAAAATTACATTCTACATTTAATTTTTAAAATTGTCAAACCAGCAAGAGTCTAACCACATGCACATTATAATTCAATGGTAAACATATTAATCACACTATCAAATTATTGGAATTAATTTTTAAATTAATTTTGTAAATTTCAGTAGTATATATTTAAACTGTAAAAACATAACATTTTAAAAAATCTCAAAAATATTCATGCACCTTTGAAAGTTAGCCGATAAATATTTTATTTTTGTGTTATTTCATTTATTTCCATTCTGAAAAAAGATCAAAAACCGATTCTATACAACAAAATTAATCGGTTTTGCCACTTAATAAAGGCATAGACAAAAATTTGTATAGAATAGAATATACTTTTGATCTTTTATAATATATATCAGATGGAAAATAAATGAAATATCATTAAAAATTTAAATAGTATCATCAAATACAAATAATAAGTTTTAATATTCTTCGTAATTAAATATAATCTCTAAAAAATGAATGAAGGTTTTCCAATTTATACTATTTGATGTAATCCGTTAATTATTTCCTTTATTAATTTTAATTATTCATATTCGAACACTAATTATATTATAAATGCAAATTATACATCAATCTTACCCACGCATCGAAATATGGGCCGATCTAAATTGGCAGTTAAACCATTATAGGATTAATAAGATTAAAATTAAACTTTAAACTCTCTGAATACTCGCCAAATGTACTATTGAAACAATTTGAAGCCATTTTATGAACTATCAAAGTAAAAATTTCATTAGCGATTTTATCGTCAAATTTTGATTTAGAAACTCGAATGCGACAACAACCAATTAGAAAACGAATAATTACCAATAACATGAATGTAATATGATCCACACAATGCAAGTACTCATTAATATTTAAGATAAAATATGCGAAAAATATAATGCAAACTCGTTTGAATTATTTGACCATAAATCCTTGTATTAAATCTTACATGTCTAATTTATCTTACCTCTCCATCAACAGTTCACTAAACCATAAGGGTCCACATATGTAATGTCATTTGCAAAGTTAAATTTTTGTAAATCAGTTTCATACATTATTTAATTACGAACTTTTCACAGAAATGCAATAAATGGAGAATTAATAATTTGTAAACTTAATTTAAAGCACTAATATCTTTTCTCAAAATTTATAACCAATCACAAAATAAACTTATATTATAGAACTTATAGAACTAATAAATTATTACAGAACTAGTTGTAACATGCTAAAATGACGATTGTTTCTGTTTTGAATCCCAAGTTTATTAATTAGTTATTTTTATGTTCTATTAATTAAAATATCTAATTCTCTTTTATAAAGTTATTTTTTATTAATTATAGATTAGAACAGTGGTTTCCAACCCGGGAGGCGCGGCCTATGGCTAGGGGAGGCGCCAAAACCTTTGGGTAAAAATATAATTTTGATCTTCCGAACAGCTTACAGAAATTGACGCCGCGTGTCTAGGGCATATATTTTACAGCATGAAACGCATATTGTCGAATATTTTCTGTCAAGATTTCGAGGGCAATGTATGCATCTTTTAACAGCTGGTCGACTTCATTTCGAGATTGTTCTTGTAAAATATTGTTACTATGAAGTGCATAATATGTCGGCGTTGTGTTCGTGTGATGGATTGTATAGTATTTCTATATTTCAGGTAGTCATCAAAAAGAGAAAAATCTGAAGTTTTGAGATATTTTTTCTAGGTTTTATAAATTTTTTCAAGCAAAAAAAATACGTAATTGGTTGCTTGGGGTCTTTACAAGTCCACGCGCGAACAAAAATCTGCTCTACTCAGGCGTCGTGCGAAAACTCAGCCGCACATATATTGCAAAGTGCGTACTTGTTATTTAGGCAGCTACTGAGACACACAAACCTGTAACTTAAATAATTAAAAAGTTATGTCAGTTTTTTTAAGCTACGGGGCTTTAAAGACCCCAAGCGAACGACGATGCAAGAAAAATGGGCGCTACCGACGTAGGGTTAATTAGTAATTTAATATACAAATAAATATACATGTTCGTATGTTATAGCAAAACCTTGTTTTTATTCTGTTAATTGTAGTTTTAATTTTTTTTGTAATAAAGTTATTATTGTTTAAAACGTGTTTATATTATTATATATATTAAAAAAAAGATGGGGAGGCGCCAAGAAAATATTTTTGTGGGGAGGCGCGGTAGCATAAAGGTTGGAAACCGCTGGATTAGACCGAAGTGTTCATGTAACGTTGGCCAACGTCGGATCAACTTGCTCTGCATACATTCAAAATACCAACTTAATAAAAAATGATTTGCATTTCATCAAATAATAAAACAAAGGATGAATGTGTGAACAGGAAGAAATACTATGTGGCATTTGTAAAAATTTTAAATACTTAAAATATCTTAAACAAATTGAATTTTAAGAAACAATATGCCAGTTTCAATATAAATCTACACAAACTCCAAAAAGAACAAATTTCGACAAGGGAAAAAAGAAAAGATTTTAAACATTGATCAATTAATAATTCAAAGAAATATAAATAAAAATACAAAAATAATCTATTTTAAATTATTACAAAACCATTATCTTTCGCGAGAAAAGTAGTAAGTGGAGCTAAAAAACAATCACCAGTGGTTTGAAGTGTCAAATAAAAATGAAGGAAATTTAATTTAAAAAGTAATTCGAAAATCGAATCTTAATGACTATATTACCAATTTGTCGAAATTTGTAGAAAACCAACCTAAACTTTTATTTGTTACATAAACATAGAAGATTTTATAAAAAATATATTTTAACACTTCCGCGTCTTTTCGTACACATATGTAATACTAAGTTTTATGACATTAATAAATGCTTTTCATTGGGTTAAAATTGGTTTATAAGCGTACCATTTAATTTTCAAATTTGTTAGCACTGTGTCCCCATCTGTGACGACTGAAAAATTTATGATACCGTATTTATTTTGCAATTAAGTAATTCGTTTAAATGCGATTGGATAGATTTTTAGTTATCTTCATTATGCTGCAAATTATACACTCCAGCCCTTCTTGAAAACAGATTGTCATTCACACAAATGTTTTGAAAAATAATAATCACAAATATAAATGTCAAACATAACATTACAACATTCAATGTACTCTTAAAAACAATAATTGTATTCATAGTAACAAGGCCTGTAATTGTAATGAAATGGGCAGATATACATATCGTCGGGAATCTAGACCCCACTTCAAACTGCTAATTAAGTAATTCTGCAATCAGTGATAAAAATGCATAATTTATGTATGGGTATATATATACATAGACATATACTTTCCGATAACAGAACAGAATAAAAGAAATGGAAAGATTTCTTAAAATGAGAGTATTGACAACCAACTGTTTCAGGTTAAGACAATAGAACACTGTACTATAATAAGCAGTATATATAAAACTTTATTCATACTTATTCTGCATTCTCACTTTTTATTGAAATATTAATATTTTGCACTAACGATTCTTCATTTACTCTCTTTAGAATATACCGAAAAGGCTGAAAAATAAGACAGTATATTAAAAAATCACACTACACTCAAGGTTTACGTATTTCTTAAATCAAAAAATTCAATCCTGCCACTTGATATCCGTCAACGATTTAATATATTGTTATTCATTTTAAGTTAAATGGATATTTCCCAATGACACTATGGAAAATAAATTGATAATGACCATAACCACCTATTCAAGCTTTTTATAGAACTTTCAACCAATTTAATGTTCATGAAATTACTAAAGTATACCTTATAGCACTCTTACATGAATAGTACCTTACCAACTGGTCGAAGGTGTCAACAGCACCTTTATTGGCATTTTTGCCCTTCAAAAGTCCTTTTCGGAGCATGGCTCCAATAAAACAAAGCAACTCGTTCTCTGTAATGAATTTCATGAAATTTAAGGATATAAATTTGATTACATTTTTCGAAATAAAATAAAATTACGTTCGTATCAACTAGTAGAGATATCCTATTGTAAATTTAATTTGAATAATAATAAGAATAATTATTATTATTATTACTATATTAATACAATAAAGTGATAATTTAAGCCTTTTGCTGCGAATAATGTATTTAATGAAAATATTTTCGACTATAAAATAGTTCTTGTCAATCTCCTGGAATTTAGCAATCTTCTTCCCGAACATACATTTCTATCTTTCTTTTATTTCTTTTTCTTACTTCTCATTGGTTATAATTAAAATGATATACTTTTTTTCTGAATTTTTAAAAATTTTATTTAAAATTTAAATATCATTTAAAATTCAAAATGACACCAACTAAAATTTTTAAATTTTTAAAGCTTCTATAATTAATCACTAGAAGCCTACTCCAATAAAATATTTCAAAATATTCATAAAATAAAGATTCCAATAACTTTTTTCCAATATATACGCGATTTAAATATTTCAATAAATGTGTCAATTTTGATTTTTAAATCCTATCTTTTGAAAGCATATTTCCTAAAATTTCTATATTATTTTAATTATTACTTTAATTTATTATATTTTTTTATATTATCAGTTATTCTCAAGGTCAATGACAACAAATCAAATTGATGATTTCATTGATTTCTTCTTTAGTGTTGATTTTTGGCCGTCTGTTTATAATGAGAATTGTTTCTTTGAATCTGACATTTTTTTGGATGTTTCCATTGGCTATGAAGTAAGAAAAAAGTAATTAAAGAAAGATAGAAATGTATGTTCGGGAAGAAGATTGCTAAATTCCAAGAGATTGACAAGGACTCTTATGTCCAAAATGTTTTTCATTAAATACATTATTCGCAGCAAAAGACTTAAATTATCACTTTATTTTTTAAATAATAAATGCTGCTACCAAGAAATCATCACTTTATACTATTATATTAATAATTATTATTATTATAAGAACATTTTTTTGAAATTTCAACTCTGATTTCTTTTCCATTGTATTTATTATTATTATTATTATTATTATTATTATTATTATTATTATTATTATTATTATTATTATTATTATTATTATTATTATTATTATTATTATTATTATTATTATTATTATTATTATTATTATTATTATTATTATTATCTATTTGCTCGATCTAAGTTTTGTATATATCGCCGTTAGTTTTTCTGTATGATACATGGATTCCGAGATTAAAATTATTTAAATAAAATTGAAAATAAAATTTTACTTGGACAATTTTTTTCATCACTCTGATCGGAACAATCTGTTTTTCCGTCACAATGGTAAATGCGAGATATACAAAGTTGCTTGTTTTCACATTGAAAATGTATAGAATCATCACATTGAACATCAATTGGCTTGTTGATGATTTCACAAGCTTCTGGAGATTCATCTGATCCATCACTACAATCATTGACATGGTTGCACATTGATGTCTTTGATATGCAATTCATAGGCTTAGTCCGACACATGAACTGATCAATGGAACATTTATTTTTTACTTCATGAAAAATTGAAATTAATAACAATAATAATTAAAAAAAAATTATAATATCGTATAAAATATCTTATTTATTTCATTGAAATCAAAAAAACGCACATTAAGTAAATACTGTAAGTTTATATGATTAGAAAATACAAATTAAGTAACTAATCAAATTGAGATTAAAAATATATAATAAATAAATAATAAGTAAAGTTTCATAAATTAAATGATCCATTTAGTTTCAGAGATTTAATGGACGTTCCTTTTATTAATGGCGGTATGGTCTATGAAGAAAGTGTCGGAGAAATGTGAAAAAAATGCACTTTATTTGCAATCTTATCGTTTTGTTTACTGTGCTGACGTTTGCTTTTGATCTTCGACACCAACAGTAGACGTTACAAACGATAGTGTTTCACATTTATTTTTTATTACTATATTTATTATTACACTACTTACTATTTGACGGTAATTCATTGAATTCAAGACCGAAACATAGTCCTGCGTTCCTTTATCGACAGACGATTATATAATTATATAATTATGTTGATAATTACTATATAAGCAGTGAAAACCGGATAATTGGCATAAAAGTGGATCGTGCAACCAAATATGTTATGATAATTGGTCATATTTGAAGACAAATACTTTCAATAAACAGATAAGCATCATAACAACTTGTTAATGATAGATTTATTAGCGACCAGTTCACAGAATTTGAGATTAACCAAAGATTACAGATAAACTATTAAATAACAATGGTAACTTTTTCATATAAATAAAAGAACACCATTTTTTTAAAATATATTTCGACATCACTTAATAGCTTTAATAAAAACGATTAAAATTATAGATTTATTAGAAAATACATAATATGTACGGAATCCAATAAAATTTATTAATCTTAATAAATCAAATAAACACTCAAAATACAAGTAGTTAATGTTGAATTTGTGGTTTTATCATCAAGGTTTTGAAAACTCTTAGACAACACTTTCAAATTGAAAATTTCTATTTGTAATGTTGAACTAGCTTGAATGCATTCAATTATGGCCATTTTTCTTTCTTATCTTTACACCAGATTCCATTTGATAAGAAACATGTAGTTTGTGTTGAATTGTCACTATGTTTAGATTTAATTTAGGCTTATTGGATATTTTATCAGGTTATTTTACTTTATCATTTTTTATTTAATATAATAATAACCTTTGAAATAAATTTTTTAATTTAATTTAAAAAATTTTTTTAAATAATTTTAACATGCTTTTTAAACATGAAATTTCATGAAAAAATGATAAAGTAATATACTATTGGTAAATAAGTTTTTGAAAATTTATTTAAAATAACCAAAAATGATTATAAAAATTCGTTATTTTGAAAAAAGATTTTGCATAAAAATAATACTTCAACAACCACTATCGAACACAATGACCATTTTGATGCTTGCTTGGTAGTACTTCTTATTATATGAATTTTGTGGTTAGAAAAAATTTATTAGTCTTTGAAATAATTTAGCGTTGAAAATAAATTAGCCTTGGAAATAATTTGGCTCTGGTTATAATTTAACAGTGAAAATAACTTAAGCAATCCATTTTTATTTAATTTGGATATCTGCTGATAACCATGACAGATCAAGTAATTCTCTTTGCTATGACCCCAGGAAGAATTTCAGGTTATATTTAGTTGATGGGTTTTCTTTTATAAAATGATTAACTGCTAACTAACTGACTAAGACTTGCACAAAAGCCTAAATAAAATAGAGTTAAAGTGTCCCACAACAATCCTAAGGAAGTCCAAGAAATATCAATGCAAAATTATCGAGCTAAGCGATACCCAGGAGTTCCAAGAACCATCAACTCTTTCTATGAAGTATTATAAAGCATCCAAGGCTAAATTATCACCCAGTCTATATTATTTCTGAATACCAGATTTTCAACACACAGATAAGTTGGTGGGTTCCTATATTATAAAATTAATTGATTTTTACTTTAATTATAAAAAGTGTTATCCAGTGGATCCGGGTGTAATGTTTGCGCGTTTGTTTTTATTGAATTGGGAAATTCTGAGAATTCGAGTTTTTTTTATTTAAATTAATTGACTTCGCTAAAATTTTCCTCAGCTATTCGAATTAGATCTCTGCAGCAACAGTGGATCTGGTCGATTATTTAATTCAAAAGACCAACATCAAAATTTGAAAAACTCATAAATGAAGAACTCTGACGATTCTCACATAAATTACATGGAATTAATTGATAATTAATAACAAAACTGACATTTTTCGGTAATCGTCTATCAAATGCAAAATACTAGAAATGCAATCAACTTTCGTTGTTCCACAAAGCTCATATTAAGAAGATCACACGCTAAATGGATGAAGTTTCATTCAAATAAATTATTCAGCTAAATAGTTATTTACGATAAAAAAGATCCGATGGAAGTTGAGAAGTTTATCAAAACCTTATTTAAATTTTAGTTTTACAGCACCAGTTTACAAAACTTAGATCAGTCAAATACAAGATTCTCAGTAATTTCAGGAGCAACACTAGTAACATGAAAACAAAACTAACACAAATCTTTGATGAAAAATGGAAAATCATGAATAAGTTACTATTAAAAAATATTTATTTAAATTAAACATTAAATACATTTTTATATAAGTATTCAAAGAAATATTAAGCAACAAATTTATGAAATTATCAACCAATCATAATAATAAATAATTCTCACCACATATTTTTGGGTCTTCATCATTGTCACAATCACGTTTTCCATCACACAACTCACTTTTAAGAACTACATTTGAATCACTGCATGTAAAAATTTCAGTATGGTCTAAAATATTAATAAATTATTTCACCATCTTAAACATAGTAAATAAAAATACCACAAATCTCATCAGAATTGTCTCCACAATTATCATGACCATCACAACGCAATGTTTCTGGAATACATTTTCCATTCTGGCAAAGAAATTGAAATTTTCTGCATCGAGCTAAAGATAAAATAATAAATGATAAATTTTCAATAAATAGAAAATGAAAATTATGTCAACATGTCTGATATTTCAATATATAACATTATTACTATGATATTCAACTAGACTCAACACGACGCCTAAAATCGAAATTAGAAGACAACTTCTTATGAACCAAGATTTCATAGTTATATTGTAAGGCGTTAAATGGCACGATTAACCTTGATTTTCAAAAGACTATTTAATTAACATGATGCATTTAAAGTTGTGGAAAATATTTTTGCATTTAATTAATATTATTATTAAATACTGTTATATAACTTAATATAACTGTTAACAAAGATTAAGATGACATAATGACGACGAAGATAATGTTCTTGAAATATTTATATTACATATATACATGGGCGCCGCAAAATATTTTTAGTAATGTTTTAATGTAGTTTTAATTTACTGTAGCGTATGTATATGGTGAACGAATGGACAGGACACTATAGTAATGAAGAGCATACTGTAGCAAAAAATTTTTTATTAATTAATTTTATTATTTTACTATTTTCAATCAATCCAGGGGGGCAAGTACCCCTTCCCCCTTCATGAAAAGTGCAAATGCAGTGAGAAGAAGTTCTAGTAATGGAGCTCACCCGCTCATTGATTTGCAACTACTGTGTATATTATCAAAATGGTTACGAGTACACAGGTGGTAGAAAGATGATAATCATGAAGGCGTTTAGGGAGAAAATGATGGCAAATCTATCAGTGACCCTAGAATATTTAAACAAAACACTAATTAAACTCCAGCAATATAAATTAACCTCCAAATTCATTGGGTCTTGAGAACTCTCTGTTGAGATTTAATTATAGGGATATGTGGAAGGATAATTAGTGATCATTAACAAAGGTGGTCATCGAGACTGCTGATGCGCTGATGTGCCTTGAATTCATTGGCTTACCACAGAAAGTACTAAACACTATCTCAATCATGTACTTTCAATATATTTCGGAGTTATCCCGCAACAAAACTCAATATAAAAAAACGGGAATAAATAAAGTTGGTGGTTTGCAGGTAATCTACATTTTACCCAGTCGTAGTGTTTCCAACGCTACCCAGATTTCAATTTTGCTTTACCGTTTGACATCCATTGCGTGAACAACGTTAGAACTGTACCAGATGGCAAATACATCTTTTCGAAACTTATCATAAATTAACATATTGTTAACATATTATTAAAAAATTATGGAGGGAAAGTGAGCGCACCTTTGTACATTATAATTGTCAAGTTTTTGAGCGAGTTCGCGGACCACCGGTAGAAGATAAGGGCCCGTCTTTCTTCTAGGTCCTTTAACTTGTCATTTGATCGTATACAGAAATTTAAAAAAATTATGGAGGGAAAAACTTTTGATTCAGAATCGGACAGCTCTACTTTGAGCTACAGAGACAAAGACGAAAAAACATCGTTATATTTAATTAAAAATAATTTTGAATTTAACATTTCTTTAGATTTTCAGATATTTCTCAGGATACACTGTCTTTTCGCGAAGGTGAAGATCTGATAATGTAAATTCAGCTCCGTGTCCTTTCCAAGCAGGTTTGACATCGCCAAAGAGGCTATAGAAAATGAGCTGCAGAAAGAAGATTATAAAAATGAAAAACACTATTTTATCCATGTACGCCGCTTCTTTTCTATTGTATTAAAAAATTAAATGTCTTCGGTGATTACTTTATTTGTTTATAGTTAAAATTATATTTGACTTACATTATATCGAAATAATTCCAATTAATTTCATAAAATTCCTAAAAAACACCTGAAATTTAATTAAAAATAATTTATATTATAAAAGCTAACTAAAAGTAATATTTAAGAACTTGAATAATAATCTCATAATTATATAAAATCAAAATTCAGGTCTTAAAAGTTACTTAAAATTAAAAACTTACCTGAAAACCATTTCTAACATTGAATAAATGAAGTTATTCTTTAGTTTGATTCTTTAGGCGCGCACCGCCTGGGTCGCTCGCGTATTTCTGACTTACAGCGCTTTACCGCTTGATTTGTCAAGGTTCTTGATGCGTGAGCCATCCTTCGACGGGAAATAGTTGCATCTAAACCAGCAGCTCAATCTGCTTCGTCGATGATTATCCACGGTTCACCGGTTGATCCAGGTCTCCATTTGTCGCATCTGGATCTTCAGCTACAATACGTCCTGGGCACTCTGAGTCTGCAGATTTTTGATCCGGTAAAAGGTCTTGTCGGATGTCGTGCTCGAAGCAACGCAGCTTAAGAATTGTATCTTGAACCACTTGTTCGGCCTACCTGCGAGTTAGTCGTGCGCATTATTTACTAAAGGATCCATTTTGAGCACAATAATCTAGGTATTGAATTTCGAATTTTTTCCCGAACTTATTGCTTCCATAATTTCGTTTTATTATCAAATCTTAAAGTTAAGAATGTGCTCACTAATAAACTGGCTAGTTTTGGTGGGTGTTCTCATCTATGCTATGTAGTAGCTATATCACACCAATGTGTTCGGTGCGGATTTCCTTATGGTGCATGCTAGCTGACCTACATCGCTGTATCTTACAGGAGTTGGTATACCGATCTATTGCAAACCGAATTGTGACATATTCACTTGGTGGAAACTACTGTGTTGGATTAATTACTGTTACTGGTTTAATATGCATTTATTAATTACTGATTAACAATATTCGACTTTGCCCTGTGAGACCTTCGTTGTTAGTCATGATTTTCTAGCAACAAAATGAGCATGTTCTAAACTGTCTCTACCGGCAAAGGTCGAGTGAAGTAATTGAATCATCTTTCTTGAACCTGTTGAGGTTCTCAAATCTCAACTTGATGGTTTCTATATAAATAAGAACACAAACACTGGTTCAATAAAATGTATTTGATTATAACAATTACAATTATAGTTAAAAATAAAATTAACAATCACCTCAAATATATTTCAATGTATATGCGTGTGTATGTGTGTGAATGTCTGCAGCTTCCTGAGCTCGGATATGTAAAATGGGTAAGCTCTAAATTATATTGCAATATCAATTTCTGAATTTGCAATTCTTCTTAGAAGCGCTTATTTTTTGGGTGATTTGACTGAGAAATCAGTCGAATTATATATGAAATCCCTGTTGACACCTCATTTAGAATGTCAATACATACTGTTCTGTTAAAGTCAATAGAATTTCTGTCTTTAAAAGTGCAGATTTTAATTGTTACTATTTTTGGAATTATCCCTTTACCCAGCATCTTTAATGTATCTTTGTTTGTTATTTATAGACAAAATTGATAAAATATTATTAATGAATTCTAAGACACATTCAATCGATAACTGTAAGATTACATGTAAAAATAGTTCAAAAATTATATTTGATTTTAAAGTTTTAGCCGCTTTATATGATTGTTGAAAAGATATAATTTCTTTATTTTTTTTTACTGTCAAAAAAGTTGAATCAATTATTCATCAGAAGAGTCCCAAGGAAAGTTTTGAGATTCAACCACATTTTCATATTTATTTCTAAAGCTCCAAAGCTCTCATTGTTAAAAATTTATCTGTGTAACTCACTACAAATATTAATTCATGATTATATGGATTTTTAATATTTTATTATTTAATATAATTTTATGATTTATATTTCTTTATAATTTTGCCAAAAATAATTTTCAAACAGAAATGCACTTAGTGCGAATAAAACAAATAAAAGGATCAAATGCACTCAGTGCAATAAAGTAAACATAATCAACCAGATGATTGACTTTTTTAATTAAACAATAAATACAATCAACCAGATGATTGACTTTTTAATTAAAATAATAATAATAATAATAATAATAATAATAATAATAATAATAATAATAATAATAATAATAATAATAATAATAATAATAATAATAATAATAATAATAATAACAACAACAATAATAATAATAATAATAATAATAATAATAATAATAATAATAATAATAATAATAATAATAATAATAATAATAATAATAATAATAATATAAAATGATGATTGCTTGGTAGCAGCATTTATTATTTAAAACAATAAAATGATAATTTAAGCCTTTTGCTGCAAATAATGTATTTAATGAAAGAATTTTCGACTATACGATAGTCCTTGTCAAGGACTATCGTATAGTCGAAAATTCTTTCATTAAATACATTATTTGCAGCAAAAGGCTTAAATTATCATTTTATTGTTTTAAATAATAATAATAATAATAATAATAATAATAATAATAATAATAATAATAATAATAATAATAATAATAATAATAATAATAATAATAATAATAACAACAATAATAATAACGATAATAATAATCATAAAATATTATACTGAAAAGTAACAACATCTTCTGATATTTACTCGGTAATAAAAATCGGTTTATCTCATCAGAAATATTTTAAACAAAACTGTTGTTTAACCCAAAATAATTGCGTGTGATTTCTTAATGCTTTTTACTGATATAATTGATTTGTATATAAAATATTTAATAATAGCAACAACAATAACAATAACAATAACGATAACAATAATTGAAACAAAATTGTTGGGTTTTATGATATCAAAATCAACCGTTGGTTACTCTGACTCCACGTGTTCCAAAATATATAAACGCAAACTCCCAACGTATATTTGGTTTATAACAATTCAAAACTCTCAACAATTAATCACACTGTTGGTTAATCACAATTCTCACACAATTTCAGATCGGACTCCGCTCTGAAGGTCTCAACCTTGTACGATTTAAAATTAAGTTTCACCTTTTTTGCTTGATTCCGCTCTCTGATTCGAACTCTTTTAATATTCTTTTCCAACTCCTCGATTCCTCTTATAATTATTTTCTTCTTTTATTTTATTCCTCGAAATCCTAGCGTCTATTTCTTCTTCCCTACAGGCTACCGCCGATTATGTGAATTTTGAGTTTCCTTATATACTCCCATAATCATTGTAATTGCCCCATTTTTGACCTAATTGGTTTTGACTTCTTTAGTTATCATTCCCTAATTGGCTATTTCTGTTGACCCTCTTCGTAATTCCCCTTCTTTTGTTTACCCTCGTTTATCCGGTTGTTTGGATAATTGCCATCTGAATTCCTCGTTTGTTTACCCTTCCAAATTGCCGTGCTCAGGTTTTCTTCATCGCTCGGGTTCTCTATTGGCTCGGGTTTCCCATTTATACAATTAATTAATTAATTAATATTTTACGATTTTCCACATTTGTCTGCTTTACGACCCTTTCTACACATTTTCTAACCATTTCTTGCTCACTGTCTTCTTCACCATCCCCTAATCTACCCCTCTCCCGTTTTCCAGCTTCAATTTCGATAACTTTTCACTTTATTCCACTTCCTCAGGTTTGCGCATTTTCCCATTTCATGTCTGACTGTACCCATTTATAGTTCTATTTTTATCATATATTTCTTTGCCATTGCTTCTCTGCTTGACCGCCATTCAATTTCGGCTTTCCTTTTAATCTGAACTATATAATTTAATAATTTACTTTTGAAACCTCAACAAAATAAATTTATTAATGTCATCAATTGCATCACATCAAATTTTTAATAATATGTCAATATAATAATGTTTATTCTTTTCATCTCGTAGATACCATCATTATTGATTATTGTCTACATTTATATTTATTCTGTACCTATTTGTTCATATTGTATAGTATTTGAGCTTCAAAATTTTTAACGTCCTTCCATCTTCTAACAAACCTATCTCAGGATTGTGGCTATAATTGATATTATGCTACCACTAACATATCTCACTTGTCATGGCGTTAAATATATTTTATCGGTTTGCCATTTCATGAACGTTATAGCCCTCGGGTTCTAATATAATTCTATAATGTTGCATGTTTAGAAATGTCGTTAGATTTTCATGAACATGTCTTTGTGGAATTTCTCGTTAAGTTTTCGGAGTTATGGGAGTTGACTAGTTGGACAAATATTTATTTACTCGTTATCACTATTTTGGTAAATTTACGAGTGGAATTAGAATAATTGGAATTTTGTTTAATACAGTTAATCGGAAAATGAATCGAATTCTTAATTGAAATTTTAATTTTCCTAAAGGTTTGCAATTACAGTATCCCTCTAGGTTTGTTGAGAAACCCAAGTTGCTACTTCGATTAAATCTATTGACTATAGGTCACCACTCTATGGTGATCTATAATACCTTCAAGCCCTCGACGAACGACAGTTCCGCAACGGAAATTAGGAGTACTCAAGGATGCATCACCGGCGTTCGATTCTTTCGCCCTCAGTTAAAAGATATTATATCCTCACTACTTTGGTCACTATTGATTTCTTAGGAAAATAAATTATTTATTTTTTAGGAAAACAAATTATTAATTTTTTAGGAAAATAACTTGTGAAGTTTGAAAGTCTCGGGTATTGCAAAGATTGAGAGTATCGAGTTTGCTGTCGAAGAAAATAAATCGTAAAGGATTGAGATTCTACCGGTTGGGTCTTGAGTATTCTTAAGAAAATAAAAATCTTGGAAAATTCTAGAGAACTAGGAAAATACTTGGAAAATGTTTCATAAATTTGAAGTTTTGATAATTCGAGATTACTAAATCCTAAACTTATGGGTTTGTTATATTTTTTTTACATAGTTTCCTATTTCAAGAGCAATCAAATCATCGGAAAATTTTACTGCATTTTCCGATTTTTTATCCCTTTTTATTAATAGGAGAATATTAGCATATTTATCTATTTGTTCCATAGTTTCCCCAAAAACTGACCTGAAAACGTCTGATGAAAGTGTAAATTTTTGATTGAACTAGTTAATTCTAACTGAATTTTCAATCAGTATTTATACTGATTTTGACTGTGCATTCATGCATTCTCTTCTACTCTATCCAATTAGAATGCGAGAAATTTTGAATTACTTTTGCATGCATGCATGAGTGTGTGGAATTATTTATTTTTTAATTTAATTGATTTAATTAATTAATTATTTAATTTTTTATTAATTTTAATAATTTAATTTTATAAATTTTATAATTTAAATAATTTTTGTTATTTTAATTTTTATTAATTTAAACACTTTTATTCTTTAAATTTCATAATATACATAATTCTAACCATTTAATTCTATAAACTTTACAATTTACATAATGTTAACTAATTTTATTATTTTGACGATTTAATTTTATATATTTTAAATAATTTTCAACTAATTCTATTTTACATTTTATTATTTTTCTATCGAAATTTTAAGTTTTCAATTTTTTGTTAAATTTATTTATCTCTTTATTCTATTATACGGGGTTTATTGATTCTTAATGTGTTATGTAATTTATTTTATTTATTAATATATTAATATATCTTGATCATAGATTTTTTCAACTTTGCGGTTTTTGTGTTAGGTATTTTCGATCCATTAAAACAAACTCTCAGTTCTCGGTTTCAGCCCAACACTTTTTACACTTTCCGACATCCTTTGCACAATTTCACACAATTTTCGATTATTTTTATTTTCATTTTACTAATTATCTTTTCTATCCATAATCAATTTTTCAGATTTGAAGAAGAATAATTGTTTATTTATTGTTTTTATGTAAATCCAAATATCGGTGCCGTATACATTTAATAATACACTTCTTCACAATTCTTTTGTCATTCTATTTTTCCTTGCTTCCGATTCGGTTCTAGCCACATTTTTCATCTCGCTTCTATTTAATTATATTTTTAAAATTATTTCATTTTTACAATCCATTTATATTATCCACAATGTGCTCAAATATTTGTAATAAAATGCTATTGNTAATAATAATAATAATGTCCATGCCAGTTTCAGATGATACGTAGTATTTGCATAATAAGTTCGAACAATAAAGTGTCGACTAGAGATTTTATTAATTATGGAGAAAATAGAAATTACAAACGCAAACAGTTCTTTGCAGTTCTCATTTGATTGCAGTCATTATTTGTGAATGATTCCATGGAAAATTGTTTTTATTATTTTTTATTTTCATCGATTATATTCTTCGAATCTGATTCGCCACGATTTTCATTGGTCGTTTAATCATTTCTATACTCGATAGGAATTTTATTGATTGAGAATTTTATGTGGATTTGCAATCGATTCAGGGTAAATAAAGATTTGATTTTTTATTTAAAATAGATTATTGGTATTATGTAATTTTTATTAAATTTATATGGGATAGTAGTACCTTTTTTCTCTCGCCAACTATTTTTTGAGAATTTAAAAATTTGAAGACTTATTAATGTATTTTACAGTAGGCTACTGAAATTTAAAAAAAATTTTAGGTATCTTTTATTCTTAACTCCAAATATTCCAAAAACAAGAAATTATGAAACAAGAAAATATTAAGTTAACAATATATTTGTAAAAACAAAAAAAATCTCTTGTATGCCGAAGCGTGATGGTTGAAAACTAATGCTATTGGATGAAAAAATTGTCTAAATAAATACGAAATTTAGAAATCTAACAAAATATTTGATTAAAATATGTTTTAATAATTATTAAATAATATTTTAATAATAATAAAATAAAAAACGAATAATTAAATGAAATAAAATTGTTTCGAATATCAGTATTACAGAATGGTATATCCCAGACCTGTACAACTTACTTACCACAGCGGCCCGTGAACACTTTCGAGAAGTCAGAAGAAATTGATATATTTTCATAAATAAACCTTCAATGCTTTGAAATTTAAAAGAAATTTTTTTAAATTTCATTTACATATAAAATTATTCATGTCTTATTTTTTACAAACTTGATTCCTTATTTTAAAACAAAACATTTGATGAAGGCTGTGTCGAAAATTTGTCATTTAATGGTCATTTGAAAAGCCTTATCAAAATTGAAACAAAATTCTATTTCAACTGGCGTTTACGTCAATTTTCTAGGATATTTAGAGATTTTTAAAAAGAAAAAAGTAAGATTTTTCAATAAACTTAAGTGAATAAAATAAAAAAAGATTTATTAATTTTTTTAAGATTAAAACTTCCAAATAAGGTTTAATAGAATAAGAAAGATCGCTCTAATTTCGATCAAACTCAAATAAAATTTTTCAATATTCCCAAGAGGTTAAAGAGGTTGATAAATAACTTCAACAATAACTTTATAACTTTTATCAATACCATAATGAGACAGAAAATTTCCAAATATTTCTTTGACAATTTAATTTATATATTCTATAAGGAAACTGTAAAAATATATTAAAGCTCCAATTTATTCGTGAACGACAAATCAATTTAGTTTCAAGTTTCCTTTAACTTTAAAATGAATGCGATTTACATGATTAATATCACGGCTTATTTTATATCATTATTTATCCCAGATTTCGTACAGTATAACTGAAGTAGAGCGAAATCAGCCCTCTGCAACAACCTTCTCCACTCTTCCAGAATTGTACAAGTGCGACAGAGGCCAACAATTGGGACATGTCTTTTTTAGTTTTAGATTAAAATCAACTATTACAGATGGGAAATTTGGAACATAGCTTTTTTAATTTCAGTATTTTGTACGGTAAATTTATAGTCTCAGGCATTTTAAACGGAGATTTTTTTGGAATTTGAAGAGAATTTAATTGGTTTAAATTCATGTGTAATTATTTTGAATAGGGATTTATGGTTGATGTGGTTGAATGAGATTTTTGTATTCAGTTTTCAATGGGTAAAGTTTTCAAACAAGAAAAACACTTGTAATTATTTTCCAATAGGCCATAATTCTTTGTTCAAAATAATTACACGTGTTTTTACACCGGTAAAATTCTGTTCAACTCTCATTCGACTAAAAAAATCTCTCTTCAAAATGACAGAAACCATACATTTTCTGTACAAAATCCCGAGATCATTTTTGCCTATAGAAACTATTGAATCTCATTAAACCAAAAAATCATATACAAAATTACTGATACCAAAACTAAGTCATTTCGACTAGTGAAAAATTATTAGCACACTGGAGCAATACAAAAATTCTGTAATATAAAAACTGACTAAAAATTAGTATTTTTTATTGAGACTCTAAAATCCTGTTTAAATTTCCTTTGACCATAAAATTTTCCTTATACTAAATAGTGAAACCAAATGCTCCCACTGAAAAGCTATATTTACAATTAGCCACAAATAGTAGTTGATTTTGGCCTATCCAAGATTCTGGGCGAGGGGAAATGGAGTTATTGCAGTTGACTAATTTCTATCTAACAAACAGAGCTGCAATGAGTAAACAGAATAAAAAACATGTAACAAACCTTCAAAATGGAACATTCATAAGAAACCTTCATAAGAAACCTTCAATCTTTTGTTGTCATAGATTAAGCTCAAAAAAACTTTGTGGCTAAACTCCTTGTTAACATGCGCAACATAAAAACGCCGCGCTGGTGTGAGGCTACTAAGTGCTTCAGTAAATATAATCCAAAAACATCTCTTAGTTTTTGTTATTATTACTTTATCTTTTATTTATTCATTTTTTTTCTAAATGACAAGCTTTTCAAATGCGTTATTTAATATTTTTACAATATTGGTGCTTCCAACCTGCTGTGACATATAATTTAATTTTTACATGTTTATTAAACCTAAAGACGTTATATTCTTTATTCTATTTTAATTGGTGTGTTATCGTTGATTTTGAAAGAACCTGGCAAAGTTACATATATTTATTTTATCGAAAGAATAGCTTTCATAGATAGATCTTCAAAATTTGATAATAAATTGCCATTTTATGTAGTCTTTCATTATCGATTGTGATGTGATCTCTTTATTTCAACTTTCAAATCCCCTAGAAATTTCCAAAAAAAAATCCAAAAATAACATTTATCATATAAATATTTTATTCGTTATTAACACAATTGTTTATCATGAAAATTTGATAACAAGTGATATTATTTCTAGAAAACATCCAACAAAAATGATGAAAGGCTTCCGGCCGTCGACTCCCAACACGATGACGCAGAGCTCATTCATTTTCAAAACAAAAATATTTTTACAAGAATTAAATTGTAAGTGAAAATAATTTATACTGAATTACTTTTTAAACTATTAATAAAATATTTTTATAAAAAAATATATTTTCACAGGCCTTTTCATTATTATTGACATACTTTTAAAAAAGTTTATAATTCCGATTAATTTTCATTTCACGGAACCAAAATTTCTGCAACTAGGCAAATCTGAAATTTTATTTTATTTTTATTTTTTTCTTGAAATTATTTATTTTATTTTGCAATTTTTACTTATTTTTACATATTTTTAATCTATTCTTTAAAAACATCTTATTTTTTCTCCTTTTATCATCACATTGATGACTTTCGACTTAGTGGTTTTCATTTCACTCTGACCCAGAGATTTCCACCGTCCAATGTTGATTAAATTCATTTAGAGGAATTCGATGAATAAATAGTTATAGAAGAAACAGCAATGGACAAAATGTACAAATAAATTTTGAATTTTATTTGTTTGATTTCTCAAATTAATAACATCCATTTTTAATATACAAATTTTATTATAGTTTGTAACATCCTTTTAAAATTCGAATTGAATTGTTTATTATTTAAATATTCTCAGTGTATATTTTATATTTTTTGTTTATTTCAAAGGTAAATTTTTACAATTGTAAATGATCAGAATTACATTTCATTAACAAATTAATGTTTAATTTTTCTTAAGATGTATCTCATCAGTATGAAATCAAAGTAAGAATGTATGTTTCTAAAATGTAAGATTATTGATTTTTTTCTTATATTATAGGAAACGTATCTCAGTGGTGTTTGGTGTATAACATAATTATATAAATAATTTATAATATAAGAAATATAAATGTACATGTGTGTTGAAAATTACTTAGTAATTATTGTTAGTTGCAATAGAATTACATTCCAATTCGTTATTCATTTATAACTAAAAAAAATCCTAGTATTAAAAATATATTTCATCATATAATATTTTCAAACTGATTTTCGAAACTTTTTAATTTTGATGCTGTATTTCAAATTTTAAATTCATATCAACATTAATAAAATATTTCAAATCTTAAATATTTAAATTCATTAACAAAAATTTATCAATCAAAATTTAAAAATTTAGAAATCATTAAAATTTAAAATTTTATGTCAACAATCAATAATTTAAATTTAAAATTTTATAAAATTAAAATTAACATTTTTAAGCATTTAAAATTTAAAACCTTCATTATTAAAATTTCCTCTCACACATACCGAATTAGTAAAGTAAGAAATAAATGAAACATTCAAACACGGCTCATGTAATTTTTGTAATAAAACAATCGATAGAAAGTCTTCAATAGCAGAAAACTACAAATCCATTTTAAACAAATAACTTTATAAAAAAGAATTTGGTAAATATTTGTGAGACTAGTACCATATATAAACTTCTTTTAAAGGAATATAAATAGAAAATCGTAATTTTGTATGGTTAATAGTCCAAAAATTTAATTTCCAATTGAAAAAGTATAAATAATAAGGCAAATGGAAAATGTCGAAGATTTATAATTTTTATAATTAGGACTCGCAAAAAACAGTACGTGGAAATTAAAATTTACCTAAACACAATGTTCGTTGTAAACAGCTCTTTGATATTTGGTTTATTTCCACGTTGGGTGTGTCAACTTCGACTTCAGACGAAAAATAATACAAAATTAATGAAAAGTACAAAATTTGAAATGGGGATCAAGTCTCCTTAGGAGTCAAGTGTCCTACATCTCCCCTACTTTTTAATAATCAATAAGTGTTGGTTCTGTTAATTTAATAAATATAAAAATCAAAGACTCATATATTTCTGAAATTATTGCCCCACCATAATTAGGCAACTACTTATAAATGATAAAACTCAAAAATCTTTATCCTTTGGTGATATTCATTTGTCACTAAGCTTAAATTCACATCAGGATTAGTTTGCAGCCTTAAAGCTTATGGTAAATTAAAATAAAAGGGGAAAACTTTAATATAAATTTATCAATTCATTTTAAATAATCAATTATTTAAAAAATTAATTAAATTGAATTGAAAATGTTTTAAATAATCATTTTTTGAAATTTGCTTATTAAATCTATAATATCTATAGTTGTTACTCTCTCTATATTAACTTCACTTAATATGTATGTTTGAATGTCTGAATGTTTGGACGGCAAATTAATCCACTTCCCGTGATCGGATCGAGCTGAAATTTGGCGGATAGATTCGTCAAGAACAATGCATTCTTTAAAAATTTCAAATTAATCGAGGCTACTATAATTAACTTTTTTGAGAATTTTCAATTTGGTCACTTATCCCAATGGAGAAAAGTTGCTTAACCTCTAAAATTTTAAATTTTAACGATTTTGTGAATTTTTTAAATATTTTCACCACTGGCTCTGTACTTGTGCAATATTTTATGACAGTGAGTGATCTAAAGTGAAGTGATTTTAGTTTTAGTTTAGACTTTTAGTCTCATGATCATCAGCGAATTAAGTTTTTTTGAGTTTCACTAAATTGCGTTCCTTATGTGATTATGACATCACGTAAATAATATAAAAAATATTTATAAAATCTTTCAAAGTAATTTCTTAACTCGGTGATTTTGCATAATATTAAATATTTCATAGAATGTAAAAGAGTGGAGGCATAGAGAGAGTTTTGAAAACTATGTTTTTACAGTTAGTTTTTTTACTATCCATCTGATAGGGCATGAAAACCAATACAGAAATATATCATAAAACAAATACTCAAGTGGTGCTTTCTTATAATTAAATCTTTACCATGTTTACTTAATTTTTTAATAAAAATAGTTTAATTATGGTATGAATTACTCTCAATTTTCAATATTTTTATTCGATGTTAATTTCGATTTTAAAAGGCCAGGAGCATGAAACCTTCGGATTTATGGTCAAAATAACAACTGACTATATAATTTAGTAGTCCTATTCATGAAAATAAAAATTGGAGTATTATTATATTAATTCCAAAATTATTAGATAATTCTGAGTTGAAATATGGAAATGGATCATTGCGAACAAGATGAGAGAAAGGTTTTGATCTTTTTGAACTTTTACATTGACAGGCGATTAATTACTTGAGTTACTTACAATTTCTAGATCTGATTGAATGGCAATTACTATAATTTAGTTTCCATGTTGTAATTTTTTTCATTTTGTACAAAAAAAGAATTAATCATAATTATTAAAATGATATAAATATAAATTCTAAAATAATCATTTATCCTGAATTCATTGATGAATAGATGGTACCAGAATGTTGTCGTTGATTCATCTTCGAATCTCTATTACAATTGGATTGGGACCCTAACAGTGACAATATTGTTTAATGTCATTCTACTTCCGGTTAGGGCAGCCTTTTACACTCCGCAAAAAGAGTATAGATATATGTGGTTCATCTTCGATTATCTAATTGATATAGTTAATCTTATTGACTTGTTTATCGGATCAAGAACTGGTAAGTCATATTAATTTTTTGAATAAGTTTTTATTTAAAAACCTATGTAAATTATATTCGCATAAACTTTTCCAAAACTTTAATTGGAAACAAATTTTTACCATTGAATTTCACAATAATTATTAATTATCTTAGATATAAAATGCCACCTGGTGAAAAATAAAAATTAATTTAACTTAATATTTCACTTATGATATGTCGGTAATTAAATACAGTATTAAATATGTGGAAAAACTTTTTATATTAGTAAACTTTAAACAAAATATAAAGTTAAATTTCTTTTTAAATACTTATTTTATCTAAAAGATTTAACATTTGAAATTATTAATCTACTTCATATAATGACAATTCTCCCCTTATTAGCCGTTGGACTTCTTGTATTTAGAGTTCATAAAATAAGACTAGTTTATTTCAAATGTTTATTTCATTAAATAATATTTAAACAAATTGTTAATTTGATTGAGTTTTTCAAAAATAATAATAATTTCAATTTTAATAATACTAATTTCTTAATATTATTTCACGTCTTCCTCTAGAGCCCATTCTCCCAGTCTTTGCGGGGGTCTACGAGTTCGATTGATCTTTTGCAGCTCGTTTTGAGAAGCTATGGATATAACTTCTTCTGTCTGATCGTCGTTCATGTCTGGCGTTTCATCTAGTGATAACTGAATTTCCTTCTCCATTGTTTCATTTAGCCTCTTTGGAGATAGTTGGTTGTTACTTGCTAATTTCATGATCGGGTTGTAGTCTTTTTCTGAGATGACCCTGCCCTTGGGTATGAGAAAAGTCTGAGAAGAGGTGTCATTAATTAAGCCAGATTTGTAGTCCACAACTTTGCCTTGTTGGAATGGAGGTATTATCGGTCTGCGTATTAGTCTCCCAAAAATCATTTCTGATGGGGACTTACCTTCAAAATCAGCTGATATCCGATGATAGAACAACATTTTTTGAAGAAACTCGTCAAATTTAGTATGGAATTGACTTACCTTCCAACATTTTATATCTTTCTTGATGGTTTGTACATTTGTCATTGAGAAATATGGCGTGGATTCCATTTAACGGGCTCCTTGTGGAATCTGTGCTCCCGGAATAGATGTTATATCATAGTCGTATTTCATCAGTTGTATTGTCCATTTTGTTACCTGTGTTAAGACTTGTTCTGGGATTGCCCTGTCACTTCCAAATAAATATTTCAACGAACAATGATCGGTCTGAATTAGGAATTTTCTTCCTAGAAGGAAATGACTCAATCTGATTACAGACCATACAACCGCTAAGGCTTCTCTTTCTATATTTTAATAATTACGTTCTGCTTGGATCAGAGTTTGAGAAACATAAATTACTGGGTAACCTTCTTGAATTAGAAGTGCTCCGGCGGCTTTCAAGGATGCGTCTGTCGTTAGAGTCACTTCTTTTTCAAGGGAGTACGGTTTCACTACCGGATGATCGGATAATTACTTCTTTAGTTGGTCGAAACATTCCTGACATTTCTCCGTCCAAACAAAAATACTATCCTTCTTTCTTCGGTTGTTCAAAGATACAATTTTGTCCGAGTATTTGGGAATGAGTCTACCAAAATAATTTGTAAGTCCGATAAAGCTTTCTACTTCTTTCCTATTCGTAGGAACAATGATGTCTTGTAATTTTCTTACTAACTTATTATCCGGCTGAATACCTCGACTGAATATATTGAACTCTAAAAACGTAATTTCATCGACGTATTCAATTGACTTTTCTTTGACGTCATCTTCGTATATCAGGATATACCTTTTATATCTGAAAAAATTTCCTTCGTCGAAGCATTTTCATGCCCACCTGGAGGCAATTTACGTAGTATAAACCTTTTTACATATAAATGATTGATAGTTGTCGTGCCTCTTTATCAAGCTCAATTTGCCAATAGGCTGATTTTAGGTCTACTTTGGTAAAACGTTTTGCATTTTTCATGCGTGCGAATATAGTTTCTATCTTGGGTATATAAACTTTGAAATCCACACACATCCTTAAATCTCCATTCTCTTTTTTTCCATACTACAGGAGAACAATTTATTACTGGATCTTTGCATTGTGAGATGACTCCCATTTCCTCAAGACGTGATAATTCCTCGTTGATTATTGTTTCCGTTGCCAACGATACGGTTTTTGCTTTACAGAATACATTCCTAGCCTATTTTATTGGTATCATTGTGGATTGAATTTCATTGATTGTGGGAAGAAATGTACTCATCGTGACATTGTGATTGCTGGTTTCTGCTTCTAAAAGATCTCTGCGTAAAAAACCATATGTTTTATCTCAGCGGTGTCCAACAGAAATTTGATTGTAGCCACAATCGTCAATTTAGAAATTTTCATTCGCCACATTAAAATAAATTTAAAATAAAATGTTTTATAATAGTTTTTTATTTTAATCAATTTTAGGAATTACACAAGTTTTTTTAATAACATTAAACACAAAATACAAAAATTATTTAATGTGATGCTTGGCAATTTTTTTCTTGCACAATACCCTTAAAATCTGGTGTAAACCTCACGCTAACTGCACATTTTAATTCTGCCTCCAAATTTTCATCACTAATATTGGATCGGTATTTTGATTTTATGAAAGTTACAGCTGAAAAAGTAGATTCGCAAACCCAAGTTGTTCCAAACATACTCAATAGCTTCGCAATAGCTGAGTTGAGAACCACAAACTCATTTGACTTTAAGAGGCGTGTCCACATCATTAAAATAGATTCATCGTTTCTAGAATAATTGATCTGACTTTGAAGTAAAAGCATATCTGCTTCAAAATCACGTCGGTCCAAACTTAGCAAATTCGCGATATCTTTAGACAACTCAGAATTGGTGATGTCAAAATGGAAAGGATCTTGCATCAGTTGAAAAGCAGGTCTAAATTTCTCAACATCAATAAAACGTTCTTCAAATTTTTCTTGTAGTTTCTGTAACCATCCGACATAACGCTGTATATTAAAATTGGTATCTTCTTTATATTTTTCCATATTATCGAAATGCGTGAAATCATAATCTTTTAACTGTGTCACAAAAAGTTTTAATTTAGAGACAAATTCTCGTATATACTGTGCCAAATCACATATTAGCTTTCCTTTTCCTTGAAGTTTTAAATTTAATTCATTAATATGTAACGTTATATCAGTGAGAAAATTAAATCGCATTGCCATTCCTTATTTTCTATTTCAGAAAAATTGATAAGCATTTCTTTTTCTTGAAGGAAATTTCGGATGGGATTTAATAATGATACAAATCGTTCCAAAACTTTACCACGACTTAACCACCGAACATTTGTAAAAAATAGCAGATCTTTAAATTCAGTGCCCTCAATTTCCTTTAAAAGCTCCAGAAACTGACGATGGTTTGTAGCACTACTACGAATATAATTAACAACTTTAACAACTAAATCCATCATATTTTTCAAAATGTCTGTTCCAGATAATTGAGCACATATATTTTCCACATGTATCATGCAGTGGAAAGAAGCGACCAAGCATACGTGTGTTTGTTGTTTCAAAATACCGACAAATCCAGATTTTTGTCCAAGCATCGCTGGAGCACCATCTGTTGTGACAGAAACTAATTTCGTCATATCTAATTGAAAGTCTTCAGCGACACTTTTGAAAATTTCAAAAATATCTACGCCTCTAGTACGGTCTTTCATTCCACGGATTGTCAACATTTCTTCATATATTTCCAAGTCTTTTGAAACCAGGCGTATCCAAAAAATTAACTGAGCAGTGTCTCGGATGTCACATGACTCGTCTAATGCTAAAGAAAAACATATACAACTTTTCAAATGTTGGAGCAATTGCTTATTGATGTTTTTCATCAAGTCTTGCATTCTACGAGCAATAGTTTGGTGACTCAATTGCATGTTTTCTATTTTTTGCATTATATCTTTCTTCAAAGGTTCTTCATAATTTTCAAGTAAAATTTCCATAATAGACAGGACAATCTCTTTGATTAGTTCTCCATCCGAAAAAGGTTTTCTTTTTGAGCTAAAATCCAAGCCATTTTGTAGCTAGCCAAAGTAATAAGTTCGGATGTAGTTAAAAACCGTTTAAAAAAAGATTGCTGTCCTTCTAATTTTGACTTTAAGCGAGTTATTTCATTCGTTCTAACTTGCTTGCCGACAGGAAACTTACAATCAAATTCACTATGCATTTGTTGATAATGCTTTTTTATGCTGTCCACTTTATTGTCATTAAAAGTTTTGTTACACAATATACATACAGTTTTTTGGTTTTGTTCCATTACAGCAAATTCTAGTTGCCATTTACCATTAAATTTGCGGCAAACCTTTTTCCAATTTCTTTTTTTGGGTTCTAATTGAGTTGAACCAGTTGCTTCTTCTTGCCTAGCTGAACTATCAGTATCGGAATGTCGTTTTAAATATTTATCCATTTTTTACGGTGAAATAATTTTAATATAATTTCAAAAGAATAATATGTAATATTTAAAGTCGCGCGTTAGTTGTTTATTTAACAAAAACAAACATGAGACTAATACATGGGATTCATACAACGGGAAAACAAACCAAAAAAACGCCTACTTTGATGAAAATGTCATTTGTTTTTAAATTTTAAAAAAGCGTTTTCACAAATAGATAAAGTGTAATCACAAATAGATAAGAAGCACATTTTGGCATAAAAATTTTTTTTGTTTTCTTCTGTTTACTACTTGTAACAAAATTATAATAAATTAGGAATTAACTTAAACAATAATAAATATGAATGAGAGTGCAGATACTTAAAACATCCTATTGAAGTATTAGATAAAACATTAAAAAAAATGCTACATTCGCCACAAGCACATAGCCCACTCGCCACATGTGGCGAGTGGCGACTGTGTTGGACATCACTGTTTTATCTGATTCAATGTTAATGTTATTACCTGACATTTGGTTTTAGTTTCTACATCAGCAAGAAACTGACCTCGGCACATCATCGTATGACCATCGTATGCTGACAATCTAACTTGCGAATGGGTTAAATGAGGTTTACTTATATTCTCCCATATCCTTGACGATATTATGGACACACCTGCATTCGTTTCAACCTGCATAAGCACCTCGTGCGAGATTATTTGGAAATTTACTAGCTCCATCCTACACGAATTAATTGCGATGATTGTTCCAATATCTGAGTTTATGCTTTCTTGGTCAATAAAGTAAATTATTCGGTTTATTAGATCTACTTGATAATCTACATACTCCAGCAAAATGATTTAGTGCAACTTTTCCCAAATGCAGAGCATTTGCAACGTCTATGTTCAGAACAAAAATACTTACATTTCTCTCTTGGAAAAAATTCTTTTCGTGAATAAAATTTGTTCATATTTTGCTCATCTTCATCTGCTTTCTCGAAATTTGCAGTGAATATCTTGACCTGTTCCATGTCTTGTATGATCTCTTGAATATGTTCCACCGATACTTCACCGTGTCCTATTTTTCAAGAAGGTATAATTTCGCTTTGTCGTCGTAAATATCGGCTGCTACTGACATCATATCTTCTACTGGATCTTTTGATTTTTTCAGTTTCTCGAACTCACAGAATTGTGCACTTTCCGAAGACGTACAATGAAATCTGAAATATTTTCGGATTTTTCTTGTTTTATCTTGAAATATCTGCTTCTTTCTGCTACAACCAACCGTGATTTCGGATGTAAGTATTTCCTTATTGCTAATTTGATTTCTCCATATCTGCTCATTTGGATTGTTCTCGGGGATAGAATGGATCGGATTTTTGTGAAGTGCCTCGAACCCACATAAAGCCATGAAGTTGTCTGTAATTGATAATTTTGTTTCGGAATTCGTCCATTGGTTTATTCTGATTATTTCAATAAATGTGAGTAGCCATGTTTCGCATTGGTCTGCATTTGTGAGATCCATAGGTGGTAACCCTGCTCGTGACGCCATTGAAGTGAATTGAATAATAAGTTTATTTCAAAATTTTATTTTTCCATTAAAACAATTTTAATAATATTTTAGTTTAATTATTTATTAAATGATTTATTTAATTATTTCATTTTCTTAGACTTTGGTAATACATTTTGTAATATTTGTTTAACTATTTTTATTTGTTAGTGTTATTGGGTTTATAACAGGGACTGAAACCTTGAAAAATTGGGTTCAGGTTCAGGTTCGGGTTAATCAAAATAAAAAGTTCGGATACAGGTTTGGCCCAGGGTTCAAGTTCGGGTTCAAAATTTAGAAAAAAAGCACTATCTTTTATTTATTTTTCAAAAATTTTCTTTTAATTTAACAGTTAAAATATTTTTTAAGTTCTCTTCTGTTAGATTTGCTCGTTGTGGTGATAGTATACATTTTAAAGCTGAAAAAGCCCTATCTACGCTAACTTGCGTAACAGGGACTGGGACACCTGATATAGTAAAGGTGTTTGTATTTTATGTTGCTCCCAAAATTCTAAAATACTTTTTTCTTTTAAGTATGTTTATGTACTTATTTTATTTTCCTCAAAACAATTTTAAAATTAAATTTAATATAGAATTTAACAAACAAAAAAACACGTTATTATTAAACTTTAATCATAGAAAGTCAAAATTCCAAATAATAATAAAAACAAAATCGTTAGGAAACATTAATGAACACGAGAAACTTTACTATTTGTATTTTGTATCGTAGTAAGCTACTTTAAGAAAATAAGCTAGGCAACATTAGCGAATACGAAAACTTTATTACTTTTTTTCCTCTTTATTTTTCTAAAAGAATTCACAGAATAAATTTTTAAATTTTTTAAATTTATGAACCCGAACCTGCATGAGTTTCTGGGTTCAACAGGGTTCAGGTTCATGGTTTAAAAAACAACGAACCTGAACACATTTATAATATTCTTATTTTATATTCATTAGGAATAAACACTTAGTCTGACTTTCCATGTCCTTATATAAAATCAAGATGCATCAACAAATTTGAACAACTAAACAATAAATTACCAAATTCTAGTCACACATCACAATATAACTTCCAAAACACAGAACTGTTGAATCTCACAATTTAATGTAGATTAGGATAAATTGTCCCAAGGATAACTATGAAATATTAAATCTGATCATTAGATAATAAAACTGGTTCTCTTATTAAATACAATGCTTATTCTCTTTACACTGAATATTATTATTATTATTATTATTATTATTATTATTATTATTATTATTATTATTATTATTATTATTATTATTATTATTATTATTATTATTATTATTATTATTATTATTATTATTATTATTATTATTATTATTATTATTATTATTATTATTATTATTATTATTATTATTATTATTATTATTATTATTATTATTATTATTATTATATTATTATTATTATTATTATTATTATTATTATTATTATTATTATTATTATTATTATTATTATTGTTGTTCTTGAATTTCAGGTTTCTTGGAAATGGGTTTGATGGTAACGGATAGAGAAAAAATGCTTAAAAATTATATTTCTAAATTATCATTTAAATTGGATTTTACCGGAATTTTGCCTTTAGAATTATTCAGTTTAATTTCCCCTTCCAAAAATATTGATTATGTTTGGTATCGATTTAATCGGCTCGCAAAAATCTATAAATTGTTTGAATTCATTAATCGCACGGATACTAGAACGAATTTTCCTAATATTTTCAGAATTTCTTCCCTAATAGCTTTTTTATTGATAATGATTCATTGGAATGGTTGCTTTTTCTTTTTTGTTAGTAATTCCATTGGACTGGGATCCGATGGATTTGTATATCCTCCAAGGAGTAATAATACTGAGGCGACAATATCAGTATCAGTTAGTGAACCGTGGGACCAATTCTCCACAATGTATATTTATTCATTTTTCTGGTCAACCTTGACCCTTACGACAGTCGCAGAAGTACCAGGTCCAGTTTTTAATTCGGAATTCATAATAATGACTCTTGAACTTCTCGGTGGAGTTTTGATTTTCGCCACAATTATTGGAAATGTCGGCTCAATGATATCTAACATGAACGCGGCAAAGACGGATTTTCAAATGAAAATGGATGGCGTAAAAAGATACATGGAATTTCGTGGTGTTGGCAAGGAGTTAGAAAGACGAATCATCAATTGGTTTGACTATTTGTGGATAAATAAACAATCCTTAGATGAAGAAACAATTTTGTCAACCCTTCCGGATAAATTGAAAGCAGAAATTGCTGTTCAGGTTCATTATGAAACACTAAAAGGGGTAAAAATATTTCAGGTTAAACTTAGTTTTCAATAAAAATTCAATATTTCATATAATTAAGGACTGTGAAGAAACCCTTCTGGTTCAGCTAATTCTTAAATTACGAATGCAGGTCTTCAGTCCAGGAGACTACATTTGTAGAAAAGGTGATATTGGAAAGGAAATGTATATTGTTAAACGAGGAAAGCTCAATGTTGTTGCTGATGATGGAATTAAGGTTTTTGTTACTCTAAAAGAAGGAAGCGTCTTTGGAGAGTTATCAATTCTGAATATTCCAGGGAGTAAAAGTGGAAATCGTAGAACTGCGAATGTCAAGTCAGTTGGATATTCAGATTTGTTTTGTTTAAATAAAGATGACCTATGGGATGTATTAGATGAGAACCCAGAAGCAAAATCTAGATTAATAGAGAGAGGTAAAGAAATATTAATGAAAGATAACCTCCTAGATCTAGAAGCAAATAAAAATTCCACAAACAACCCTCACACGATAGACATGATTGTCAAGAGAATTAATGAAAACATGAGCTTATTTGAAAATAAATATTCAGAACTTGTACAGGATTTTGAAGTGGAACAAGTCTTAATGAAATCAAAATTGGATGATCTACAGTATATTTTAAACGGTTCTATTTGATATAATTTATTGTTTTAATTATATCGAATCTTATTCACAATTGACGGATAATATTTTATGAGTTTCTCATATTTACTTCTTTCTAATGGTTCTCATCGGAAATTCTTCATATAGGAATTTCTAAATTGAATAAAATATATAAAATATATTAATTAAAATCGTACAGATAGTATGCCATTTAAGTTGTTTGGCTGATAGTTGACCATTTTATGGTTTTTTCCCGTCTTCGCATCTTTTAGGTCAACCCATTCATTTTAAAATTTTCGGTGATCTCGTACTAATTTAAACTTCTCAACCGTGTTCACTTAGAATTCACCCTTTTGGAACCTGCTTTAGATATTAATTGTAAAGTGTTGTTATATATAAATAAATTTTTTTATTGGTTGGGTTGCGAATTATGATCAAAGTAACGAGCGGAGTTAGACTAAAGTCAAATTCGACCAAAAATAATTATAAAACACAACAATTTGAAAATTAATAAAAATCAAATATTCTTTGGATTTTATATATTTTTTGGTAGATTTTGACTTTGCACTGACTTTATGTATTTGTTTAATCAAAATAATTCAGATTCCGACAAATAAAAATGTAAATTTCAAATTAAAAATTTGCACAATCAACAGATTTACACTGGCTAAATTTGGATTAGTTTACCAAAAGTAAATTATCAAAGATATATTTGAAACAATTATTTTCAATAAAATTTTTTATAATTTTGTTTAACAATAATTATTGTTTAATTCATTATATAATTTCTGATCTTTGATCTTCTCGGTAATCTATAGTTCCTGGTGTTGATCTAATTATTGTCTTGGTCTTTAATACCGTTTTGCTTTAAAGCTTATTATTGGTTAAATCTCAAAAATCCAAATGAAGTGTTCAACGATATGTTAATTACCGATCCAATTTTGCCAACAATCTCTCAGTGATTATCGGGAAGCTGTAGATGTTGATTTAAATTAGACGAAAATTTTTTTCCTATTTCTAAAGTAAAGTTGCGATTAAAAATCCACTGAGCAGTGATCAAATGAAGATAACTCTGCAGTCTCTCAAGGCATCTTTATGATTTCATTTTTTTACAGACTATGAAAAAAGATTGTATTGTCTTAGTTTTTGCCTATTTGTGACTGTACATGACAAAAGTTGACGGACACAATGTATCCTCACTCCTTTCCTTTTTAAATTAAACTCATTGACTGACACTAGACGTGGAGTAGTGACAGGTGACGAAAGTATTACGTAATATTTGTAGGAGTAAGAGTGAGCATGACATAATTTTTGAAAGTGTGTAAATCATTTATATATAAATATATACATATATATATATATATATATATATATTATATATATATATATATATATATATATATATTATATATATATATATATATATATATATATATATATATATATATATATATATATATATTATATATATATATACAGGGCCGCCGAGAGGACTTTTGGAGCCCGGGGATATACTTCTTGTGGAGGCCCTTGCCAAGAGCGTGAAAAAAAAATTTTCCCCTCGGACTTTGGGCTATTTATAAATGAAGCGGGAAACCGAAAAATGTCCTAATTGTTATTGGAACAATGTATTCATCAAAAATTCTCTTACAAAAATGAAAACGTTTACAACTAAAATTACAAAAAAAGTACAAAAAACAAATTATAGCAAGCGCTTGACTCTTGACAAACAAAAGATTGCCACATGTGCTTACCATTACTGCAAGATGCGTTTGTGCCGTGTAGACTTTTTCGCAACGGGGGTTCCGAAAGAAATCTGGGCAACGGACACTCTCCAGACGTACCCCACAAACACGCACTACAAAAGGAGGAACATAGTTCCTACAAATTGAAATCATGAATTTTTCATAAAAATAATCAAGTGATTTAAATCATGATAGATTTTTTCTCCGGGGCCCCTATATATCGGCATTCGGAATATTTCTTAAATTGTTTTAAGTTTATATATTTATTAATTATAGTTTTTTATATTGTTGTTGGAATCATTGGGAGGGGGTTAAACCCCCAGTAACCCCCCCCTGCGTACGCCACTGTATATNACACACACATAATGAGCATTCACACTTACGAATTACTAGCACACTGAAATACAGTCGCAATGCTTTATTTTTCATATCATTTGCATGATACTTTCAAAATTTTTAATACATGGAATTTTTCGATTGTTAATTAAAATGTATTACATGAATTACTAATCCAAGCATAAAATAAAATAACCTCTACGTGGTCTGAATAGTAATATCAAAGCATTTAATAAGTTAGTTTACTTACTAGTTTGTCAGTAGATTATTCAAATTCTATAAGTTTTAATAAATTTCTTAAGAAATACTTGACCGATTTCCATGAAAATTTTAATTAATAGCAAATAAAATATACTGATTCATATTCTATTGAAAAATAAATTTTTTGAAAATAAAAAAGTCGCCCATTCTGGGATTTGAACCCATCAACTTTAAAAATCATACTTGAACCAACATTCTCTTAAAAATTATATCATTATATTATATTATATTATATTACACATATATTTATTTTATTGTAATCATATGTGAAAAGTCAAACTTCTAGGATTTGAAGTTAAAGACTTCGATAACCTCATATCACAAAACATATCACAATAATATTTTTTATTCTAAAATGAGAAATCCTTAATAAATTTCTATGAAATTTTAAATTTGTAGCAAACATAGTACGGTGATTCATATTCTAGTAATAATAAATGTTAAAAATTAATTTTTGAAAAGAATGAAAAAGTTAACAATCCTGGGATTTGAACCCGCAACTCTCCAACATTACCAAATATGAAAGAATATTCATCCACTGATCCCCCATCCTCATGAAAAAAATAATATATATATATATTATAATCATATAAGAAAAAGTCATACATACTGAGGTTTGAAACCAAGTACTACAATGATGCCAATGAATGGAATACTTATACGGCTATAATTCACACAGAAAATATAATAAATAATAATAATTTAATTTAATTTAAAATAAAATTTACAATAGAAACATAGATTTTTAAATACTGTTGATGTCCCAATATTTGAAACACTCAACTTACTGGTTTTTATATCAAAATATATGTCTATATATAACTTATCAGATAATAAGAAAGTCGGGGTTATTAATGTCTCTTGTAAATAAAAGAAAATATTTACCTAAAATTTCAAAAATTATTTACCAAATAGTGCGTGTATATTTTGTGTTATTTGACAGTGGGTGCTTGTTGTGTTATTTATGCACAAATTATGTAATGTATTTTTGACAAAAAATCTTTTGAATTTTGTACTGTCGTCCTTTAAAAACTTTCGAAGGATTTCCTTCCAAAGTTTACTGATTAAGATACGACTTAATTTAAGGGCAAAAATCTTATTTTTACG
>CAUHTR010001419.1:0-80477 GCA_959609185.1 Schmidtea polychroa | reverse complement strand
ATATATTAAAATAAAGAAAGTACATACAATTAGGTCTCTATAAAACATTTTCTAGAACGAGTATGCAAGTGCATTCGTAATTTGAAAAATATTTCTGTTTCATTAAAAAAAGAAATAATATGGTTTAAATTAATATTAAAAAGAAATAATATTGTTGTATAAAGTTCATTTATTATAGAAAATAATAATATGAATATCAATTTACAAATTCATTAATAGATTGAATATAATTGTTATTGAAAAAAAAGCAAAAAAAAAGAAATACAATAAAATACACACAGAAACATTCTATATAGTTAATATTTCATATATATTAGTAAAATATTTAATTTTCTTCATAATTTATTTTTGTGCAATTTGCTTCGTACTGAAATTCTGTGTTAAATGCAAAACAAAATATTGGTCAAAAGTCATTAAAAGAAATAAATATATTTCAAATGTTAAATGCACTAAATTTTTAATTACTGTCAGTGGAAATTTTATTAATTTAAAATTTTCAAAAATTATGGTTTAATTACAGTTTCATTAATGTAGAAAAATTAAAGTCAATAAAACGTTAAAAATCTCTCTGTTTCTATAATAATTTATTATTGAAATTATAAAATTTTCTCATTTAATTATGAACATATTTATTATTACTAGCTGTCTATTACAAATCTGCATTGCTGAAACAACAATTAAATTCTAAAATTTCGTTTGGTTAAATTTTATTCCAAATAAATTAAAATATTGATATATTGTTAAAATTTACAATTTATTTTAATTCGTTAATGCAAATAGACATGTTACATATTTAGGTGATTCGTACATTCCTTTATGAAAGCACATTGAAAGAATGTTACACATAAACTTTAAAAGATTGATACTAAGGCAGTGAGGCGTTAAATAAATAATAAATAAGTTAAATAAATAATCGCAAATTTATGTGCAATCTATTCTCTCATTCTAATGTGATATTATAATAATTTATAATAAACTATTTACACACCATCTCCAAATTTAATATGCTATAAGCAGATAATTTGGACATAATAATATCCATGCGATATTTTTTGAGGTTGCATAGATACGCAATTAAATCAAAATTATGTACCGAATTGTCATCATGTTATTGGCAGATAGAGCTGGATGTATTTCGTTTTTGTCAAGTGATTTTGACTGTGACAATAGTAAATATATATATGTGTGTGTGTGTATTCATCGGACAGTGTATACATTTTTCTGCTAATAGTAGATTGCATTTTGAAATAATGTATAACCAAATCAGTATAACCTCGATAATTGATGAATAATGTGTGAATGTTTATGTATAATGTATGTAATATTGTATAACAATGTCTTCTAAAATGAGTTTATCAAATAAATAAAATACATGATATTTAAACTTTACATAAAAAATAATTTCATTGAAGAATTAACTGCACTGTCATTTTTGTCATTTTTTATATCATTTTTGTCTTATTAATTGTTATATAAAATAAATAATAAAGACGCCAATTTTTATGCAGTAATTTTAATGTTAAATGAATTCGGTGTTATTTATTTTTAATAAAGTATATAATATTATTAGATATGATTTTCCACAACATAATATTAGAGCAAATACTAAGTATAGATTTAAAAAAATTGAAAATTTTCTAAATTCGTAGACAATTAAAGTAATATCCAAAAGAAAACCTCTCAATGCAATGAGCGAATTAGACGGAGAGAAAACAATTTGATTGAACAGAATTAATAGCTATTGATAATGAAATTTTTTATAGTAAAATCGCTCGTTTTACTTCATTCTGTTAATTTGGAAACTAGAATCAGAAAATTTGTTTACAGAACAATTTTAACATTGATCAGAAAGTAATCAAATTGTTGAGATAAACAAAATTAAACTGATAATGCAGATAATTGAATCTTAAAACAAATACTGCTCAAAACTTAGATGACGGTGAAATTTAGCACAGTGAATTAATTGATTTCCATGTCTTTTTCTGAGTTTTAAAACAAAAATCCCTAGGAGATTATTTCACTTGCAGTTATAAAAATGAAAATTATTTTTAACATTTCATTTGTTGGATAATTATCAATATATCAACTTTTTATCTTTTTTCAATACACTTTATTGTTTTATTATTATTTTTATTATTATTATTATTATTATTATTATTACTATTATTATTATTATTATTATTATTATTATTATTATTATTATTATTATTATTATTATCATTATTATTAGTATAAATTTAATTTAATGTAATTCGAAATGGTTTTGATCGTTTATTAAAACAAATAAAACAATATAAAAGTCCCATTTGGTTATAATATATTTGAGAAAGATGTTGTAGTGAGGAAAGGTTTGTAAAAAAAGTGTTATCTTATTATACTGAATATTTTTATAAAAACAAAACTAATTACTCCTAAATGTTGTCTACTGTATTTTTGCTTAATTCATATTTATAAAAATTCATTAATAATGGTAAATGTCAAAGAGTAACAAAAGAAAATGAAATAGAAGTTTTAAAAATTCAAAATGAATCGATTGTCAAATTCTACTATTAGAATTATTTTTCTAATTTTAATCCAAATGAAATTTTAAATATTAAATATTCATTTAGTTCTTTAATTAATTCAGTTTTGAAAATGATACATTAATGATTTTGTTTGACTAAATAACTGATATTAAAAAGGTTTTAAATAAAAATTATCGAATTTCAATTTTATCAATTCTCTTGAGAGTAAAGTTTTCTTTCAATAAAAATAGAAAATTAAATAATTATTAACAAAAAGATTTACTTGTAATTTTTGAACTTGTCGATGTAGCACTTCATTCTCATCCTCAAGCCGGCGGGTAAATTCATCGAATTCACTGCGTTTCAAAAGTGATTGATTGATAGATTCTTCAGATCGATTTTTTTCTTTTTCAAGCTGAAACAAAAATGAAAAAAATTATTTTTCATAGAAGTCATATTCAAAGGTTTGATCCATAATTCGGGTAATTGTCATTATCATAATTATTAGAATTCATTTATGATAAAAAAATATATAAAATTACTTTTCCAATGATTTACAAATATGAAAATTAAATGTATATATATAAATATATTCCTTTAACCTCTTAAGTGGTTTATTTCGTCAAACAAAATGTGCTCTTCAGCGGTGAGTTTTGTTATCGCTGCAGTATATACACGTCTTACAAAAAATAAAATAATATTTTATTGGATGATATTAATTAAGATAATATGTTAACAAAAGTAATATTTATGATATATTTTTATTCGTCTTATGTGTTTTGTAATGCATATGTTGATGACGTATATATATGTCATAGCCACTTGAGAGGTTAAAGAACTACTGATTGTCTTTTGCATGTGACAATATCAAAATTTCAATGAATTATTATCCATGATTACCCATTATTATTATTATTATTATTATTATTATTATTATTATTATTATTATTATTATTATTATTATTATTATTATTATTATTATTATTATTATTATTATTGTAATTTTAATTTAAATTTAATGTAAATCGAAATGATTTTTCGCTTGAAAAACAAAGAATTCCGGTTTCGAGACGGTTGTGTTACACTACTGTTATCACTCTTATTACTTGTTGACGTTGGGATATTGTCCCTCTCATAATCATTCTTCGGTTTAGGTTTCCTATAATTACCAACCAACGACTTGAGATGAATCATAACAGCTTTCAATAGACTTCAATTTCAATAGAATTTTCAACATATATTATTGAACCGGTTTCCTAAAATTTTGTCTTTTGCATGTGACAATTTTAAAATTTCAATCAATTACTACCAAATATTAATAATTATTTTTAAATAAAATTTTGAAATTCGAGTAAAAATATAATAATAAATTCTAATTGTTAGGAACAATAAAACAAATTATATACTAAATTGACTTAAGGGAATTGATGAAATGGATAAATTAATAATTTCTCAATCTATTTATAATTATTTAATAAAAAATTTATCACTAATATTTTTTCAAATTTAGGAAGAAGCCAAAATCTAAGAAAAAGATTTGTTTACGATTAATCTTTTAGGCTAAGTTATTAACTTTTGTTAAATAGTAAAAATGGTTAAGGATATGAATCATCTCAGAAAGTATATAATATATATATATATATATATATATATATATATATATATATATATATATATATATATATATATATATATATATATATATATTATATATATATATATATATATATATATATATATATATATATATATATATATATATATATATATATATATATATATATATATATATATATATATATATATATATATATTTAATTTGCGTATCCTTTATATTTAAAACAAAATTATAATTTTTCATTTGAAAATATCAGGACACAATTTCTGCCTCTTTAGGATACGCAAATTAAAATTTTTTGTTTAATTGTTTTCGTCATATTCTTCGGGAATTTCGATTTAAATATCTTGATATTATTTTATTAACGTCTTTCATATTAGTAGAATTTGATTACTAATTATAAGAATGCCTATTTTATCTAACATGTGTGAGTGTGCGCCTAGGTATAAAGATTATATATCTATACACAGAATACACCTCTTTTAAACATCATAAATATAACATTGTCTCTTGAAAAATAAAATGTGTCAAATTCCCTTTTGTTATGCTCTTTTCAATAAATAACAATCCATAGGTTGAGAATCACTATAAATTATTGAGCTCAATTATTATATATATAGAAATATATAAAAAAAACATTTCTTTATTGCTACTCAATTTATTGATAACCTAACATAATCTATTTAAAACGAAGTATAAAAAGATTTTCAATTATTTTTAGAAGATAATGAATGATAGTAATTTCAATTTTGCTATATATAAATAAAATTATGATAAACAATTCTGAAAATTGTGTCAAAATATTAAAAAGGTAATAAATCAAATATATCATGTAATATATTAGAATATGTGATATAGGTTTATTTCCATTCTTTCTATAAAATACATTCGATATGTCCTATAGAAGGACATGTTATCAATTTATATATATATATATATATATAATATTAAATATAAACAAAACCCGAACCAAAACTCGAAACATGAAATACAAACTAATGTTTATATATTCCTACATGATTTTTTTTGGATTTCCATCACTAGAAATCAGTTCGAATAAAATAAATAATGGATGGAAAAATTTGTAAAACTATTTTTTCCAATAACCAAATCAGGTATTTATTTGACAAGTTTTATTTGTCGAATTCAATTTTCCTATCATCACCACTTGAATTAAAACAATGTTTGCAAAACAATGAGTTCCGGATTCGAAGCGGTTGTGATACACTACTGTCATCACTCATTGTATTGTTCGTTGACATTGAACTATTGTCCCTCCCATAATCATTTTTCGGTTTAGGTTTCCTATAATTACTAACCAATGACTTGAGATTAATCATAACAGCTTTGACTGGTTCAATTGCAATAGGATTTTCAACATATCCAATTGAACCGGAGTCCCATATTTTGAAACCTCTTTCAGTTAATGGATAATTCTCGCACTGATAAATGAAATATTTTAATTAATTTTAATGTTTTTTTAATGGGATTATTAAGATTTGCCATAGGCTTGCAATTTACATTGTTATTAGGTAATGCAAGAAAATATATTTATATTTAGCTATAGATATTTAAATTAAATTCATAACATTACTTAAACTAATTTTTGAAGAAAAACTTTAACGATTAACGGATATTATTTATTTTCTTTAAACCAGTACAATATTTTAATTTTTCATTCATTTATCAGTTTTTATTTTCAATTTCTTTCATCTCTATATTTGTATTTGACACAATAATTTAAGCAGTTTTATATCATATCATATTAAAGTATTTTAAATTATTTTAAATAAAAGCAATTATATTTGTGATCAATAGTTGCATCAATATTAATAATTACAACGACTCAGTTGTTTGAATTTTCGGGGAAAAGCGAGAGAATTTAAAATTGTAATTAATAAATAAATGTTGAAAGAAGAATTAAATTTAAATGCGTCTAACATATGCATTCTTTTATAAATGTTCAGAGTAAATTCACATCACCAATGCCAATCAAGCAGGCAGAAAAAATATTCTTCACACTGAAAATATATTAACACTTTAAATACCGAGAGCCAGCCCAAGCGTGTTAGGCCTGTATCCACAAGACTAGTTTTCAAGTCATATTTCCTGTTGCATTAAGAAGAGTATGCTTTATTTGGTTTTAAAATAAAAATTATGCAAAGCCAAAATTACACAAGCAATCTCGTTATTTTGGTCCCGATTTCGTAGATTTATCTACACTTTGCGTTAATCCAAGGCTCAAAAAGTGAAACGAGAAATAAAAACTTAGAAAGCTTAAGGATGAAAACAATGCAATTTTGTACTTTTTTTTGCTTTTGTATATATTTTTTGTAGAATAAAATTGTTTATTTTTGCTAGTAAAAATAAAATATTTCAACGACAAGTAAAATAATTCTTAGGGTATTGCAGTTAAATGAAACTATTGTTTTTACTTTCGAGTATAACTCTGAATGAACCACGTCCAACTCTTCAGTATTTGGTTCAGTGAGTGTAATTTCTAATTTTTTACAAGAATTCAACCACTTATTTGTATCTAAACCTTCCATTTTTGGCTTTTTTGTTTAAGTCACACTTGAGGAAATATTGGCTCAGCACCAAATTTTATAGCTAGTTCTTCAGTCTTTTTATAATTTCGTCATATGATTCGTCACTTTTAAATGTTTCTCATAGTTTCCAGAAATTTTATCATAATGGAGAATTCTGCATAACTTCGCTTAATTTATACTATATATTATCCCAAATTATAAGTTATTTATGAATCATTGACGTTGTTTAAGAACGATATGTGCTGAAAATTCGTGAATATCAAAGAAACATCGATATATTTACTGATTCATAGTCAAGTTTTTTAATAAATACAACGTCAAAAAGAAATCAGTGGTAAAATTTGAAAAAAGTTCTTATAATGATATGTCAGCAGTTTATAGAAAATACATAGAAAGGTTTTATCGAAATAAATAAATAGTCTTTTTATTGTCGAATCAAGTTCTTTCATTCTGCCTGCACCTCGTATCAACCTTGTATTTTGTATCAATTCGTATGCCATTGTAGGCAATTGTTAAGATGGCATGATTATTAATTGTAAAATAATAATAACTTTTGCTATTTTATTCAAATCTATCATTTATTAGTGTATATATAAAAGATAATAAAATATCACTAGAATCATCTTTCAAAAAAAACTGTCAAAAGTAAAATATTGAAATTAAAAATACATCAAAATTAGTGATAAAATGAGTTTGAAATTAATTACTTTATCTAATGTCTTTCTGAGTGAATTCTTTTCCTTTTCAGTTTTCATATGGACTTTCTCAATATCTCTTCTTTCGGATTCTAGGCCAGCGAGAGAAGCAGTTAAACTGTTTAATCTTTCTGTAAGCAAATTCTTCTCCACTTAATTTTCAATTCTAGTCAACAAATCAAATATTAATAATTCTCATACTTGCTGAGCGATGAATTTTAGATTGAAGTTCCTGTTCGATTTCTTGACGTTGAGAAAGAATTTGACTTAGCCGTTTAATTTCACCTTCAATTTCATTTTTCCTGGATTCAGATTCCATCAACTCTTGTTGAGTGGCCTTCATTCTATCGACAAGAGTATGATTTTGAGATTTAGCTTCTGATAAATTATGTTTGACAGACTCTAATCTTTCCTTTAGAAACATTTAAATTAGGATTTATTGCTTTATAATTTAAATAAACTTGAAGCACTCTTCGGTCATGTTCCGAACTTGCCAAAGTACTTTGAAGTTGAACTAATTTATCTTGCATACTTTGAAGGTTTCCTTGGTGTTCACTTAACGACAGATGAAGTTGGTGAACTTTGTCTTTTTGCGTGTTCTCTTCTTCTTCGGTTCTTGCAAGATTCATTGATAATCGATCTATAGTCAATTGTAGACTTTGAGCTTTTGATTCTAAATCGGAAATCTGTTTTGTTAAGGCATCTACTCGATCCCTCAAAACCTAACAATCTTTCATAGTAATTTATTGTTTGAAAATATTCTACTTGGTTTTCAGTTTCCTTATCATTAAATCCCATTTTCAGTCTCTGCAACTCACCTTCTAACCCTCGGCGTAGAAGTTCTAATTGTGTACATCTATTTTCTGCATCGTCAACCGCTTTAATTAAACCTCGTCTTTCTTCTTCGTGATAGGATTCACCTGTTCTCATTTTATCAACGCGTTCCTGATTGAAATAATAATTTTTTTAATTAATTTTATAGATATTTGTACAAATAATATTTTTCGAGAAAGTATAATATCGTTGAAAAAAATTTTTATTAATATTTAAAATTTATCTGCAGTAGGATTCATTAGCAAAATAATTGAGTTCGCAAAAAAGGAAACTCACCCTAAAATAAGGTCTAAAATTTAATTATCATAGAAGTTATGAAATAAAAATATTATATTTTATTAAAATATTAATTAAAATATAAGAAATTTATAATTAATATGATAGTTAGAATATAAATAAACAGTTTTATTTTGGAAAAAGTATGCTTATAAAATTTCATTTATAAATGATGAATTCTAAAAATGAATTTCAAATTTTTCATTTGCTATAGTACCTATAGTACTTTATCATAGTGAGGAAGTTATATATTTATTATATATTTATTAAAAAACTTGACTACGAATCAGAAAAGATATCAAAAAAACATCGATAAATTGATTCATAGTCAAGTTTTGTAATAAATACAATATCAATGGAAAAGAAATCAGAGGTGAAAATTGAAAGAAGTTCTTATAAAAATATTATATAAACTGGATAAAATTATTTTACTGATTATCAAACACAATCCTCATGTAAAATCTTTAACATAACAACATTAACACTGATACACTTTTTCCAACGGTCCATCATTTATTTGAAAACCATTTCGAAGAATTATTGTCCCTTCGTGACAGGAAATGTTTACAAATTTTCTTTCAAATGATACTTTGAATCAAATATTTTACTAGGCAAATCTTTCTTCAGGTGATTGAACCAAAAATCATTAGGCCTAAAATCTGAGTTATATGGTGGATGGTCCAACTTGGTTCGATAAAATGTTTGAATGGCAGCAATATCATTGATCAAATAAAGACATTGGTTTTGTGACTGGTGTCGTATGACCATGATTTCATTGAGTAAAGTACTCTGAGTTGATGTTGCCGTTGGAAAAGTCGACCTTCAAGACTCCTAGAACATCCTAAAATACACTCAACATCGTGCGTTTGTAACCGGAAGTGCCTTTGGCGATTTCTCTCCGGGTAATTCTCACTATTTAGATTATCATCTAAAGAGGTATATAGAAATTAAAGATTTGTCTGTCACGATATTTCCCAGAAAACTTGGTCCAATGCAATCAAACAAGAAAAATTTGTTGTTTTCACAAGCAACTCTTTACTTATCCATCGACCTTTTCGTTAAGTGCAGTGGTACGAAGTTGCAACACAATTTCCAGATTCCCAATTGATCCATCATAAGCTGTATTGTTCTCTTGCAACATTTAATTTTAGAGACAACTCATTTTTGTGATATTCCCTTTTTAGATACAATTTCCTTAGATTCGACAATGTTTTCTACATGTATCTCTACATGTTTTCCACTTGTTTAATTGTCAAAAACACTTGTTCTGTCGGACAAAAATTTCTGATTCCAGTTAAATATTGTTGCTTCTACAGAAGTCTCTATTCCATAAGCTTCTTCAAACTATTGAATAATTTCTTTACAACCTCCTCTAAAAGTTTAAACCAAATTCTAAATTCCTCTACATCAAACATTTTATATAAAAATCGCCAAATGAATTCAATTAAATATTAATACATAAAAACAAACTATAGGTTCATAATCTTTGTATCAGTCTTATTTCAAATATAACACATAGAAAAAAATTCTTCAAAGTTTTAAGATAGAGAATCAAAAAAGAGAAATTATCGCAAAGATTACTTATACAATTTTTAATTATTTTTAAAAAGAAATTTATTAGTTATTCTTATTGTTTCGGCCGATATATTACCAAAAGTCGAATTGACAGCTTAACTTATGGTAGACTCATTTTGTGTGATATTCCTATTCTTAGACACAAAATAGTGCCAAACTTTTCGATATTGCAACAATAAATACCACAGATCAATCGTTAAAACCTGCTGATGCTGCCACTGGAAAGATGGGACCTCCAGTTCCTAAAAAGTGACAATGTAGACAAATATGGTCAATGGATCTGAACCTGAAAATACATCGTATGGTGCTATAAAAAGTCATGAGCCAGCTATGCTGGAGTTGATGCAATTTTTCAAGTCATGTTGTGGATGTAAAGGCGAGATAACCTCAGAAATACTTACTCTGATTTTATAATCAATTGTTATTAGAAAATTAAATTGCAAATGAAAAAATTCCTAGAATGATTGTAATATAATCGAAACTAAAGAAAATAGTTTTTAATTAAAATAGTAGCTTTGGAAATAAATGAGATAAATATTAAAATTCATTAATTGTTTACTTGTAAATATTTCTTTTCGGTTTCTACGTGGGCTAATTGTCTTTCGAGTTTCCCAACTTTATCGATCAAAGATTTTCTTTCGCGCTCATTTCTGTGAATGGTTTCCTCTTGCATCATCAGAGCAGTTTGAGCGCTCGACAATCTACTATCGATTCCTTTTTTATCTAGGATTTAAGATAATTTAATAGCAATCTAAATTACAAAACAATGTACCCTCTTCAACTTCTCCAAAGTTTTTCTGCAGTTGATTGATTCTTTGTAAAGCTTGATCTAACTGAACTGATGATTCGTCACTTTTCAAGGCGGAATTTTTAGCTTTGATTTCCATATCGTCGCGTTCTCTTTCTATGGAAACGATGTGTTGAGTAATATCTCTTAATGCTATCCGAACCGCTTCTGGATCCAGATCAGAACCGGGAGTGATGGATTCTGAATATTGGTTCACATCACCGAATCTTCCAACTCTTTTACGATCATCAGAGAAATTAAATTCACCAGAATTCCTACTGGAAACTCGTCCTGAAAACATATTTTTAAAACGATTATTTATCTGAAAATATATCGATTTTTAAAAAAATAATTACATATTTTAAAAGCTTTCATTGCATTCATCAATAGGGAATTAATTTGCCTAATTTATCAAAAAAATGCCCTTAAAACATCGAAATGAGTGAAATTTATGATAAGGGTAGTTATAACCATTTAATATTTAATTAGAAAAGACTGAAGTGAATTTTATTGCGTGTCAGAAATATATAATTTCATGTTTCCATTAATTTCATGTGTGAATTTTCATTAAATTTATTATCTATATTTCAAACTGTGTTATCAAATACGAGTTTTAGATTTATTGGAAAACGTAGATTTTTGCCATGAGGACAAAATTTGATTTCCTTTTTACACTTCTTTAAATGTTATAATCGTTGATATTTACCTTGTTTTAATCATTTAAAAAGAGTAAGTAGTTAATCCTGATGTGAATTATCGTGTCTGTGTGCGCGTTGGCTTTGGGAGTGTGCTTGTTTTATGTGTGCGCATACAGACGCGAACAATGTATTTTGGAATTTTGTAAGTATTTAGTCGGTAGTTGTTTATTTCGAGTCAGCTTTTAGCGGAATTTTGAGTTTTAGAAGCTTTGTTGGAATTTGAATTAATAAAGGTTTTTTTTGAAATTTTTCTTTTAATAAAAGATTATTGAAGGCGACTTGCAATTTATGAAAAATTTCTAAACCAAATTTGGAATATGAAGATTTTAAGAATTGGAAAAGATCAAAGATTCTTGAACATAGCGATTTCATTATTTACTCATAGTTGTTGTTATTTGAAGAGAATTCTATGACAACCGAAACTAATGATACTTCAAAAATGTTTTATGATAGTTCTTGTAAGAATGGATCTAATGAAGTTGAACTTTATGATGTATTACCTGAAAACAAAATCGAAGTTCTAACTCACAATGGCATTGATTTGACAAACAACCAGTAAAAGCTTCAATCACGGTGATTATCATAGGCTCATTTGGATAATAAATGCATATCACTTGTGCCCAACATGACATTTAATTATTTTAATAATATTTTCATTTTAATTTTTACTTATTATTATAGGTTTTTGATTATTTATTATTAGATGACACTGATTTTAGCTGTAAAGAAATAAAAAAAATAAAAATAAAAAAGCTATACTGTTTTCTATTAACGATGGCAATGAAAAAATAAACTATATAACATTATTATAAATATACTAATATAATTAAAAAAAATTTGTTAATTATCTTAATCTTTATTTTGATATTTATGCTAACATAAATGTGGCATTAACCTTTACGCACCGTATATTCCCGTGAAAAGAAATCGTGACAAATAGTCAAAGACCGTATTTATCTGATTTCATTATATTTTAACTACGAATGCCGAACACTTCAGTTTTATGTGTTAGATATGTTTATTTTTGTTTATAGAGAAGTTAGACATGTCTGTTTTGTCATGGATGAATCTGGCAGTAATAGTTCTTATTTCATATTGGGCACACTATCGTTTGCATTCCGAAAACCTCGAAAACTGTCCGTCTTATAGGCATATTTAATAGAAAAATGGCATGTCGCGAAAAGGTTAAAGAAAAATCAGAATAATTTATTTGGCCTTACAAGTGGGAACTTTAAATTCTATTGTTTATATATTGTTGCTGATTTGCAAATTATTCATTCCACCAGTTACATTTGTTTTTTTTTAATTTCACCCAAAGTTTTCAAAAAATGTTCCCAAATTGCTATAATGCTTTATCATTTCCTTATGGCTGTAATCCAATAATGATTCAATTTTCCTTTATGTTATCAAAGTCATAATCTTTCTTATTTTGAATGTTTTAATACCTATTGAATACTTTTTAATACCTAACATAATTCCTAAGATTGCCAGAAATGGTTTTGATTATTTCACTTTATTAGATAACTTTAGGAGTTAAATAATGTAACTACAAAATAATAACTCTTCTAATTGAGCAAAAGTTTATGAAGAAACATTCACATTATTCCTTAAAGGGTAGTGCGATCCACTAAGCAACCTTTATTAATGCAGCTGAATTTTGTTGTATGCATTCATATTGGAATCGTTCCTAAAAAGACTGCTCATTTCTACTTTTACAAGGTTTGAAACATTTCAAAATTTGTCGAATTATATTAATATATATTTTAGACAAGGCATTAGACAATTATTAAATAAATTCTATATCATTATGAAATCAGATTAAAAAAAGTACATGATCCCTATATCGGAATCTTCATAAATAAGTCATATTTAAGAAATTATTGCATGGAGAAAATAATGTGTTATGACAAAATAGAATTAAAAATGTGGAAATATTTATTAAAAAAATATATTTTACACAACCTTTTTCAGGAGACACGGATCGAGACCGTCTACCAGGGCTAGGAGATCTGTTTCTTAATGTTTGACAAATTTGCTGGCGAAATCCAATTAGTTTTCTTAAATGACTATGTATAGTAGCCAATCGACTCTCAGCACCTTTACGCTTTTGATCCAAAATATTCATTTGATTTTCTAGAAGACTTATTCTATTTTCTTTAGTAGATAGAGTTGATTTTAATTCCTCAAAATTGTGATTTGTGATTTCTAATTGATTCTCGAGATTTAATTTACTTTCTTCTAATGACTTATAATCTTTCAACACTTCATCGTAATATTGTTTTGTAGTTTTCTCTTTGGAATTGAGAATTTCTTCTAGTTCTTCATTCTTTCGAAGCGATTGATAGAGTTGTTTAGATAATTCTTCTTTAGTCGCTTCGGATTCTATTACTTTCTGTTTCAATCCAAAGTTCTCTCTAAAAATAGAGATTAAAATATAATTTCAATGGAATAAAATAAATAAAATATATTATATGGTCTTTAACTAATATGTAATTAGATGTTTTTTTGAATTACTTGAACATGCTAGAATTCATTTAAATTTGTTGTTGTAAATTTTTATAGAAAATATTTTGTTATGTAATTGTAAAATGCTATTATTAAAAATATTTATGATTGCAGTGAGCATCTTGACAGCCTTATCGAAATCTATATAAATCTTATATGATGTCTCAAAAAGAAACCCATAAACTACGGGATGGTTTCATCAATTTCTCACATGGACATCAATGCTCGAATACCAAACTTAAGTGAAGAATTTATCCCTTTACCTGAAAAGTGTATATTTTAATCCTGGCATGAGAAATCGATTACTTAAAGCACCTAAACTAAGTTCCAAATATGTTTATGCAGTTGTTTTTGAGAGTAATCAAACCCCAAAGACTGCGAAAACAATGAAATGTTATGTGATTGTAACAATAACAGTACGACCCAACTGAATAAATTAGATCCTCAAAATAATATATCAATCGAAACCAGCCTCAATTACAATTACAATTCGTGTATGTTCGAGTTCACTTTTTAGGAATTAATTATTCGATTTTTTTTGGTAGAATTGTCTTTCCTGAAATGCTTGAATTGTTTCTGGTTGTTTTACTTGGTTTATTTGGTTATTTTTCTTTTTTCAAATAAATTATTGTTTTAGGATTGAATTTGAGATTTAATGATGAGTCAATCTTATAAAGTTTCATTTGATTATCGAATTTCAAAGGTACTGTTAATGAAAAAACGGTCACTACATTGATTTTCTTTATTCCATTTTTCTTTATACTTTTTTTTAATAAATGTTTTTAAATGAATTTTTGCTTTTTGGGTTTAATTTGAAAAAAGAAGTTTTTTTTGTATTGGACCAAAATAAATTAAAATGGATAGTTTTTCAAATTTATAAATCATCATCGGATTTTCAAAAAAAATCGTCGGAAAATGTTATCAAATCATCTGGTGAATATTATGAGACGTCACTTAGACCAAGTATAGACATACTAATTGCTGCAAAAAATAATGATATGTATATTGAAGGAACTTCGTTTAGAAAAACAAATCAAACAGTTTTGTTCGTCGTTTTGTGTCAAATAATAATAATACAGAATATGGAACTAACGAAAAGAAGGAATATGATATTCAATTTAATCGAACTCTAAAAGAATTAAAGTCATTTATGTTACAAGAATCGGAAGGAAAAGTAATAACAATTTATTGGATTGAAGGATTTTACAATATTAGAAAATATACGAAAATAAATTAAATTAATATCAGGAGAAAGTTCTCAGAGGCTTTTGATGATCTCCTTGTGCATAATCTCGAGATTAGAAAGAAACCTAATGAATATACCAAAATGAGTGATAAAAGCCTTTAAGTAATAATTTCACATGTAGGTTTCGTCAATTAATTTCTTTATTTAACTTGATAATGGAGAAAATCAGCTTGGACTTGGAAATATTCAAGGAAAATTAAATGTATATAATGTATATAATATGTATATATATATAATATATAAAATGCTAAATATAGAAAATCACTTTTAATATTAATTAGATTTAATTAATAATTTTGGAATAAATAGAAAACTAATTTTAATCCCATATTCAATTGTTAAAATATAACATAACAAAATTTTAAATATATATATAAATTATTTAATCTAAATTAATGTTTATTTAATTTTCTAAAACAAATTTTTGAAAATATAATAAACTTAAATTATCAAAAAAAATTAGAAAACATAGTAATCAGTATTTACTAATTAAAATATTTTACCGTCTAGCTTCTACTTCTTTATTTTCATCAGACGCTACACGCACTTGCAATCCACTCACTTCATTTACCAATTTCCCGCGTTCAGTATCAAGTTTCTTGACCTGACTTCGTAATTCTTCCAATTCTCGACGAACATCAACTCGAGCTTTTTCAGTATCCTGTAAATTATATCTGGTATCTTTCACTTCTTTTTGTAACACTTGTTTCTGTTCTTCAAGAACTAGAATGGTAAAATATAAGTTGAATTTCGATTTTTACAATAAAACAAATAAATTTAAAAAAAAATTTAATGTAATTAGATTTATTTAATCATGGCCCAATTTTAATTGTTTTAAATTTTTAAATTTAATTATATTTTTCTAATATTTTCAATTTAAAAAGATTTTTAAATGCAATTTTAAAATTCCTTTTTATGACAAATTTATTAGAGAACAATTAGTTTTTAGTAATTTGCCTTAGTAATTTCTGAGAAAGAAAATTCTCTTTTGTGTGACGTTAAATGACAAGAAAAACCTTGAAGAATTAGAATATTTTTTGCACTTTTCAAATTTAAAATTTGTCATACTAGTTAGTTGTAACGCGTTTAAGGCACCCGTTGAAACAAAATACTTGAATTTAATATACACGAAATATTTATTAAAAATTCAATTTCTGTTAATATTATGGAAATTTAATGAATAGCCTCTTGAAAAACTAGATTGCGTGTGAATTGTCTCTGACCATTCGATAATATTCCTTGTTGTGGATTCGATTAAATATAGACCTTCACTTGGCTTGCAACTCTTGATCGTGATAACGGCACATACAGTTGGTCGTGTGACAATACTGGTGTCTTGAAATTGGTGCCAACATGATCAAATGATCGAAATTGATCACAATAAACAAAATGAAAGATATTTGAAAAAATTTTAAATCTAAAAAAATATTCATATATATAAATAATAATAGCGTTACACAGCCAGTCAACCAGTCAGTAAGTCACTGATGAATGAAAATATATATACATGTTAATCATATTATGCATTTATAATAATTTAATTACATAATTATTTGTTAGAAATGTTAGCATATTATTATTTTTCTCAACGCTTGTAAATGTATATTTTAAAAATTAAATACAGAATAAAATATATACAAATATTTTCACGTATGTCTCTAATTTGAATGTTTAAATAAATCTCAATTACAAATAATAAATTATATTATTGAAATTCGCATTTCGAATATTTCAAAAATAATAATTAAAGTTTATTTTATATAAAAATGTGTATTGAATTTAGAAAGCAATCCAAATGTTTGCCATGTGTTTTATTCCTAAGAAATATATTTTGTTTACAAAATATTTAATTTAAATTCATGAAACAAAATAATACTTTTATTATTTTATAAGCACTTAATGTTAATGAAACCATCAAAATAATTAAAACATAACGAAGTAAAAGAGAATTGAATAAAGAGTCCAGAAAATTTAGAATCTGAATCATTTATGGTATTTGTGAAAATAAAAGTTACAGGTCAAATAAAATACTGAAATTAAATGCCACAGGCGAATATACGAGAAATGGCGCGATTAAAATCGGAAGTTTTGAATAACAGCAAAGCAAATTCTTTTTGGTCTTTAAATCTCAATAATATATTGTAAAATAAATAAGAAAATTCACCTTTTTCTCAATATTATGTTTACCTTTTTCATAATATTACCCATTACATTCTTGCGTTTTCGAATGTAATTCACAGAAATTTATTTTGTTTTCTTAAATTCTCATTTATTTACGACAAATAATTTACGTTATTTTTCTATTTTGTAAATTCTAATAAGTTCTACAATTTTCTTTTAATTATATTAAATATTGTCTTGTATTTATTTTATTTGCATTTTATGAAATTTTTATTGTTATTTTTCTACTATTATATATATATATAGTATTTATTATAAAACTTGACTGTGAATCACAAAAGATATAAAAAACATCGATATCTCTACTTACTCATAGTCAAGCTTTTTAAAAAATACAATGTCAATTGAAAAGAAATAAGTGGTGAAATTTGTAAAATGTTTTTATTATATATATATTGTATAATTTAGTACTTTATCATTTATTATTTATTTTTTTGACAAATATTTAAAGTTCATTAAAACCGTTTACAAATAAAAACACTAATATTTAAAAAATAAATTATAATCAGTTTGAAATTCACTGCAGATAACTAGCTGGAATTTCCAATATTAATTAATCATTTTCGGTCAGTCAAAGGGTTATTTTAAAATGTTCAAAAAGAAATTTAAATTATTTTTCCTTAAAATGTGCAGTGTCCAAAAATTAACATTTAATATGATTTATAATGCAATTAATTTATATATTAATTTAAATCATTGTCTAAAGTTTTTTATTCTTATAAGAAATACATGCTTATATTTACTTTATGTTAAAAATTAAAATTTTAATTATATTTTGTGAAATTTAACTGATTTCCATGAAAATTCAATTTATTGCTATTTTATTATTAATTAAGTATTAATATAAAAATAGTTTCCAATTGATGCCGCAAAATTATTTTGTTTATGGCATCACGTAACTCTTTAATAAAAGTAAAGAATATTCTATTTTAAAATTTTCAAAGAACGCTACTTAGGAAACCAAAATCACTTGAAACAGACAGTGGCGAAAATTCATGAATATGAAAAACATCGATATATTTACTGATTCATAGTCAAGCCTTTTAATAAATACAATGTCAATTGAAAATGAAAAGAAGTTCTTATTATAGACATTTATGATTATATCTCTTAAAAATGCTCGATTATTCAAATTCCATTTTCATTTGCTTTTTATAATACTTTTCATTTTAACTTCCATATTTTTATACCGAATATTTTCATATTTTTTTTTATCTGTGAGAACTTGGATTTCGATTTCGTTGATAGATGTAAAGCTTCAAAAACAAATACAAAGTCACAATTTTACATTACTATTATTTATGTTACATAATTTTAAAAGCCAATAATTATTCATTTGAAATTTTTGGCGTCACCAATATAATATTGTCAAATATTTTCTCCTGTTCTTGTATATGGCGCTAATAAAAACCTGAAATAATAGAAATAATTATGTAAAACATAATTTAATAAAATGCATCTTACAATTTGTCAATGAAAATATTATAATGAATATTTTATTATAATTTTGTTTTGTAAGCAATAAAATTTAGAAAAATTTATATAAATTGCGAAAAGTAAATATGAACTCAACATACTTGATAATTTATTTTGTAAATCTTGTAATTGTCTTTGGATATCAATTTTTTGCATTTCAGATGTTTTCAATTTTTCTCTGAGTTCCTTATTTGACAACTGAATAGTTTCCAATTCTTTTTTCACTTCGGAATAATTTCGTTTTTCATCCATTAATTCCCTGCGTAATCGTTCAATTTGATCCTCAACTAGTTTATTAATTCAAAACAGGTTAATTTTCAAACTAAATATCTACTTTCTCTGGTTTTCCCCATCGACTCTGAAAGATCTTGACGTAAATTATCCCTTGTTTCTTCTGCAATTTTTAAAAGCGACTTCAATTCTTCATTTTCTCTCATATCTTGATATTTTTGATTTTCGAGGTCTTTGTAGGCACTTTGTAAATTTTTTATTTCCCGATCATGATCGATGCTTAAATGGAAATATTTTAGAAAAATTATAATTAATTTTGAATGTTTAAAAAAAATTTTAAAAAGTCATTTTATGCTATCTTGACATATCAAATGTTTTTGCATCTTTAAAATATGCTTAGTAATAAAATGTCCATATACCAAATAGTAATGATTTTGAAAGAAATTGTAAGTAAAATCCTTAAAGATAAAAACAACATTCGTAGACAGGTCTAATTTATTTTTTTTAGACTATGGACGTTCATAGCTCTTGGTGACAATGATACTGTGAGATAAAATAGCTGATTTAACACAAATATTTCATGTAGAAATATATGCTACAGACTTCTAATTTATGTGGATTTTTGATAAACATTGTGAAAAAGTAAATTATATAAAAGAATTTACAAGCAAAATTCAAAAATAAATGTCTTATCAAAATCAATTTAATCCTTTAACTGTAGAAAATATTTTAAACACTTTTTCGAAAACGGTGTATTTTTTTTGTTTTAATTCGATTTATTACGGTGCTTTGACAAAATAAAACCGCATTTTGAGTGCATACGTAGTGATTGAGAAATATTATAGAAAATTGTAATTGCCGAATTTTGTTGCATTTTTTGAAAAAACAATGGAAACTTTTGCTTAGGTAAATATTTCTTTTTTACAAATATTTCTTTTTTAGTATTGACAAAATTATAAGGCTTCTTTTTGCGCTTTTTTACCATCTGGATTTACTTGACTGAATTAAAACTTTGCATCTTCTAGTGGGTGCCTGTTTACTGGGATTCCACGGTATAAGCATAGGAAAATGTCTGGCAGTAAGACAGTAAGTAATTCCTGCTTCATTGGATTATCGGTTTCTTTGTGGAATTTGACTAGGAAAGCGATAACATTCCAGCAGACGCTCTCTATGTTGCAATTACCGTATTAGCCCGAATATAACGCGACATTTTTAAACATTTTATTTTTATTAAATAATCGACTTGCGCTAAATTAGGGGTTTAAGTAATGTAATTTAAATAACGACATTCTCCTACGGAGATCGAAATGCGAATAAGCTTCCGAACAACTCCTAGCTTGTTCAAACACGTCAAAACAACCATGTGGTCTAGGCCAGCGCCTTTGTTTATACAGCGTTGCTATTTTATGGGATGATATTTTATGGGAGACTGGAAGCGAGATTGAAAATACTGACAATACCAATTGGAAATCAATGAGTTCTCATTCTGAACCCGATTCAGATTATGGATAAGTGTTTCCGATATTTGTTGTAATATTAATTTTGGTTTAAATGAATTAAATTTATTGTCATGAATATAACCTATGTATTACTTTTAATTACCTAACCAAACGCTTATCTGATTGAATTTCCCTAAATTTTAATTTTTTTATAGGTATTTTTTTCTAAAAATCATTATGAAAATTTTGGTGTCGCCTTAAATTCAGGGTCGCGTTATATTCGGGCTAATACGGTACTTTATATGTTTTTTCATATGTAGACGAGTTTACTCGGGATCCACAGTAAAAATGTTAGATTGTATTAAAATATCTGTAAGCAATGTTACGTTGTTGAAGGACTCACTTGCATTAAAAGATTTGAAAAACATTGAATTCATTGAAAATTGCAAAAACAAATAATTTGAAATAAAATGTATTTTTAGGATTTTAGGATTTAAAAGCCTTGATATCGAAAAGACTTCAGCTGAGCTCGTTTTATTCAACTAGATACATCTATATGTGAATAGTCAACCTTCCAAAATGTGTCAACTCCAAATTTCGTCAATTAATGTTCCAATATTAGAAAGATTTGAAACTTTTATTAAATTATTTTAATTAAATTAAATTTAAATTTAAATTATTAAAAACATTTTTTTCTTTGTAAATATTTAAGAATTTTTTTGCTAATTAATAACATAGAAAAGATATTTTATTGTGTTAAATAGTAGGTTAAAACTGAAAAAAGTACATCAAAGAAAGAAAAAAAGTTTTAGTAATGAGGAAAGACAAGACAACTGTTTCTGGGATTATAGAGTAATCTTAAGAGGAATGTAATATTAGACATGTTAACTTCAAGTTCTGAGAAAACAGTGACGGCCACATTAACCAAATAAAAGGTTCTTTTCCTTTACCATAGCACAAACATACAATTTTGTATTTTTTATAGTAAAATTGTTAGAAGTACGCTACAAATTTGCTTCTTATCCTTTTTAGTCACAAGATTTTGAACCCTCAGACGCATTTTGACACGAAATATGAAAAAAATGGATCAAATAATGAAGTGATTGATGAAATAAACGTTTGTAGAGTTGGAACAATCGTATTATATCGAATGGATCAAAAATAAATAAATTTATATAAATTTAGAGCCAATTGGAGGCCCAGGTTTGACATCATATGTGGCCCTTATATAATGAAAAATATAAAAATGTATACTTTTTATTGATTAAAATTTTATTATTTCAAAACTTTAAAAAATCTAATTCGAAATATAATACTTAAATGTAGTACTTAATAAATAAATTTAAAAATGAGCTTTTCGAGCTTTTCGAGCTACAAACAAACTTATTAATTCTGAATAGTCCACATTTCTTGCAATATCGCAATTAATATTTAGCGTCGCCAAACCATTTACACGATCCTGAAGCATGGTTGATCTTAAAAAATTTTTTATGCGTTTGAGTATGTTAAAACTCCGCTACACTAACTGGCAAGGTTAAAAATATTCTGAGTGCACTTTTTGATCGTTTGGTGTAGTATCAAAATAGTGTAGTTTGGGGGCCCCTAAATTAAGAGGCCCATGTCAAAAGACCCTCCTGACCCCCCCCCTCTTCTGGGGCCTGTATATATATATCTATATATTTAAATCCTGCTAAATTTATGAAACATAAATAATTAATTTCAAAAATTACTGGATTTGTTCAAATTGAAGACGAAATTTCTTTAAATCTGCATTAAATGTTTGAATTGTATTTTGATCTTGCTGAGCTCGAATTTCACATTCATTTCGAGTACGTTCTAGGTCAGATTCAGTAGTTCTGAGTAAATCTGACAATTGGGAAATCTTCTCATACATTGACATTTTTTCCTGCTCTAACAAATTAATTGCATGCTGTTTTCCCATTTCTGCTTCCAATAAACAATCGTCTCTTTCTCTAAAGTTGGAAATTTTATTTTACTTTATTGTCAGAAGAAAAAAAAAGTATTTAAAAAGTTTTAAATATTTAATATTTTCGATTCTAACAAACCTTTGGATTGTAATAATTTCTTGTGCCAGTTCCTCTTTATCTCTATTCAATCTATGTCTTAAATCATCGATTTCCTCTTGAAATTTTAAGTTTATTTCCTCTTTGTACTTCATAAATTCATTTCGAAGCTCTTCTCTTTCAGCAATCAAACGTTCTATGTCTTCTTCACGAGCTTCTTTTTCCGATCGGAGAATTTTGTTCCATTCTTTCTCGGTTTCATTAAGTTTCATCTAGAATTGAATTTAATATTGATTCTAACTTCTGTTTTAATTAAAATAAATTATAAAAAAGTTTTAAGATTTTAAATATTGAATGAAAACGAAAATAAATTCACTATTAGGATTAATTATTTAAATAATTAAAAAAATTAAATATAAAATATAATTTAAAAACTTTATTGATAAACGTATTTTAATTAATTCAAAATGTAAAAATTATTCTAATATTTATCAATAAATATTTATGGGCTTTTATCATTATCGATTTACATTATCTCATTCATATTATAGATCAATATTTCTATTTATTTAACACGAATTTTTGACATTTAATATAATCTATTTGTTTTAATAAGAATTTAGACACTTAATTAATCGGCAATTATGAAAACTATTTTAAATGAATTTGATTTATTAAATACTTTCAGTATCTAAAATGATAAATAATTAAATGAATCAAACGCTAGATCCTATATTGAATGAATTTTTTTTAATTTTTAAAATTAACACAGGGGATTTTAACAATTTTATTTTTGCCATAATTTTACTTCATATAATATCGAATTATGCAGGTGTATCTCCAACAGATTTAAGGCAAAAGATTTTTCCGAAAAGAAATTAAACACAATAAAGTCCATTTTCAATCAAAATATATAAAAAAGGTGTGGGAGACGATGAGAAAATTGACTCATTAACTGCTTTATATACAAATAACAATGGCAATTTCCGTTGGTGGGTAAATTTATTTTTAAGAATTAACATACAATGAATTTAGGGGAATTTAATGAATTTTCCTATATTATCTCATTGTTTGTTCTCCAATTGCATAGCGCTACTTTGAAAAGTTATTGGAAAATGTTCATAAACACATTGTATTTGAATGGAAAAGTCAAGATGAAATTCAAGTTGAATACTGATTACGGGGAAGAAAGCCACTCATTAGCTACAATAAAACGCTGTTTCAATGAAAGTGATGGAATGCATTTTGTGATGATGTATTTTTCTATCATTTCAAAACGTAAACCGAAAAACACAGATAAATAAATTTCTAATTAAATAATGCAAAGATAAATGAGGTAACAATATCAAAACAAATTCAATTTGATTTTGACAATTATTTTTAATGATTACTTTTAAAATATTATTCAAAATATGAGAAATCCTCGAGTAAAGAGCTCTGTGTTAACAAGAGTATTAAATGAACACAACAATGCGCTTACATTAATAATAATTAATTCATAATGGAATATTAATTAATCATTCTTTTATGATTAAATAATTTATAAAAATTATACTATTTATGAAAAAAGTAATAGTCATAAAGTATGAAGATTTTCAAAGAATAATTTCTATCAAAACAAATTTTGCGTTACTTGGTCAATTTGAGATCAGTCAAACAAGAGTTAAATAAAATAGCAAATTTAATTAATTAATAATTTCAACAAATAACTTTTTGTTTTGAAATTACTTTGTTAGTTTTAATAAATAAATCAGAAGAACTCTAAGCGAATTAAATAAAAAAAGCTTTATTAATAATCATTTCAGTTGTTAAGGATTTCATGAAAATTATTTCTTTCATAAGACTGACCAATAGACATTTAATTTTAGATAATTTAAAATTAATTTTGTCTTTGCTTTATATATCACTATTATGGTACGTTTAGACTAGACAGACAATATCATCACTTTCAACCGAAATGTTCTTCACTTATTCTTAAGTATTTCCTTGATATAATGCGGACAGAGTGTTAAATAAGCTGTAAGTAAGACTGACAACTGGAAAAATCATTTTAATATAGAAAAAGCCGTAAATCACAAATTAAATTTACAAAATTGAAAGTAATGAGTAAAATAATAATTGTATAGAAACATCTGTGTTGAGAATAATCTTCTTCATTGGGAAAAAATTAAATTATTTCAAGATAGTTGTGACTTTGAAAAAAATTGCAACAAAATTCTTAAAGATTAAAACACCATGCATTTTTTCTAATCGTAAACAACTCCTGTTTTGGACTTTTATACATATTATCCACCGTAATCACTCGATTTTTGTAGATAAAAATAATAATAATAATTAAAAAAGATTTTAAATTTGTTGAATTTTTACTAAAAATCAATATTTGAAACAAGTTTAACTTTTAATTTAGAATCTTTTAAAATTTTCCATGGGAAGGTAAACATTTTTTAACTACATCAAATAAATATGAATTATGAAGAATTATGAATTAAATTTTATAAATTAAATTAAATTTTAAATGTTAAAGTTTTAAAAAATAATATTTTTTATAAAATGAAAAAAAAATTTTTTTATATATAATTAAATTTGTTTAAAATCTTTTATTTAATGAGTTATTATATCCCACCTGATGATGACAGGAAAACTGTCGAAATTAATCGTGAAAAAAATGTTTGATTGGCGTTATCTTATAATTATGAAATAAGTTAAAATCTATAAAACTAAAAATTTCAAAATTTTGATATAAATAATTTTGAGAAAATATTGTGACAATTTTATTGTTAAAAAAATTTAAAAAATTAAGTTTTATTGCTATATTCAATATGACTTTTAATGGCAGACTATTAAACTCAATTGATTAACTTTAAATAGTTTATAAACTAGGAATATGAGAAGTTAATATTTTATCGGTTTTTGATTAAGTAGATCTGAACACAATTAATATATAAAATTTTGAAAAGTTTTGAATGTATTAATAAAACGGCATTATTATTCAAGATTTGAATTGCTTTTTCATTCAATCTTAATAAAAAAGCGATGATCTTTATAAATTTGTTATTGTTAATCTGATAATAGTAAGACTGATAATAGGGTTGACCAATTTTCCTTTTCAAAAAAATTCCTTTCATAATGAGAAAAATCACGCATGGCAATAATTTGATATCTATATGTATTTACTATATTATTTTTCTAAAGTAAAACTGTAATTATAATTGAAAAAACCTTTTCATAATATAGAAAATTTTAAATAATTTCATACATAATTACAATTTAAAATTTAGGAAATATTTTTCGAAAATTAATTTTAATATTTAAGTGGATAAACGGGAAAATTAAAATTTATGGCTTCATAGAATAATATTAAATATGAATTTTTAATGTACAATTACTTCCCATAAAAAGTATTAAATGTTTTCCATATTATTTATTTATTAAGTATCAATATTTTTTCTCAAAATTTATATTAATATATTTAGCCGATTAACAAATTATAATAACGAAATTCAATTTTAATTTAATATTTCTTGTAAATATATATTACAATTTTATCCTAAAAATATAGGATAATGATAAAAATGATTAAAAACAATTTAGGGAAAACTTGCTTGTAATGTTTCTTTAGCTTTACTAATTTTTTGAAGTTCTACATCAAATTCATGCTGCAATCGTTGTTTTTCCTCTGATAAATTTATATTATAATTATTTACTGATACATTAATAAATATATTTTACCAAAAACAATTGATCTTTTCCTTTCTACTAGTTGCAAATTAGATTCGAGAGATTCTATTTTAGCCTCTAATTGTAAAATGTTTTGCTGGCTTTCATAAAGCGAACCATCAAGTTGTTCTTTTTCTTCTTGTAAAACATATATTGCATCGGCATTTTCTCTCAATTCATGTTCAAAAGTCGTCAACTAATGCAAAATACGACATAATAATAATAATAATAATAATAATAATAATAATAATAATAATAATAATAATAATAATAATAATAATAATAATAATAAATAATAATAATAATAATAATAATAATAATAATAATAATAATAATAATAATAATAATATAATAATAATAATAATAATAATAATAATAATAATAATAATAATAATAATAATAATAATAATAATAATAATAATAATAATAATAATATAAACATTACAAGCTTTGTGATACCCAGTGCAAATCCCAATAGTAGACTAGTTTCGAGCTTTTGGCTCTCATCAATTTCTCTTCGCGCCAGGTAAGTATACAATATTGCTGATTCAACTCTATTGCATACTTTCCCTGGAACACTGGAAATTACATCACTTGCAAATTAGCTAATTCACAGAAAAAATATCTGTAAACTTGTAAACATGGCGTATAAAAAATCATATTCACCTCTGGAGAATTAGTCTATACACAGAAACTGTTTTCAAGTGCATCCAGAGACCTTTAGCATTTTTAACATGTAATAGTACTTGTAATAGTACTTGTAATAGTACTTGTAATAGTACTTGTAATAGTACTTGCATTGTACTGATGAGAGCCAAAAGCTCGAAACTAGTCTATTATTGGGATTTGCTTGCTCACAAAGCTTGTAATGTTTATATTATTCAAATGTTATACATCCGTAAAAAATATTTTTTACACCATTACAAATAATAATAATGATAATAATAATAATAATAATAATAATAATAATAATAATAATAATAATAATAATAATAATAATAATGATAATAATAATAATAATAATAATAATAATAATAATTATAATTATAATTTCAATCATTTAATAAGAGATTAGAATGAAACTCAATATCAGTTTATTTTTAATTATTTTCTAATCTCATCTAATTTTATATGAGAATTCTTAAAACTTATTTTCTAATTTATTTTTGAGATTGAAAAAATTATTTACCCATGATTATTGTAACTTAAAATTTATCGAGTTACTGGGAGATGATTAAAAGAATAAAAAAAATAATAAATTAATATCAGAATAATTAAATCACAAACCGAAAATTCCCAATGATAAGCTGATATATATTTTCCCTGGGTGGCATATCCGATGAGATAATTAAGAAAATTGAATCACCTTCGAATCTAATTTATATTGAAATATTTGTTTCAAAATCTTTAAGTTTTCATAGATTTTTAGATGAATTACGCTTGAGAAAAATCAATAAAACAAAAATATTGACAAAAATAAACAAGAAATTGAAAAATATTAATTTACTTTTATTTTAATTTTTTTTCTCCACTAAATTACTAATTATGATTTTATTTATTAATCAGTGAATTAATTAATTAACATCAACAATGAAAATAAAAAATTAACAAAAATATATTACTTGTGATATTAAATCTATTTTCTCTTTGGAAAGCACTTCTTTATCTTTCATTGATTTTTGCACAGCCGCCGACAATCGCTCGGCATCTCGTCTCGCTTGTAGCAATTCCGTGGAAAGAGCATTTCGCTCTCGTTGTAAAGTCGAATTGGCGGTTTCTAATTGACCTTTTTCATAATTTAATTTCGATAATTCGTCTTGCAAATTTTCATAAGACTTTTCAACATTTTGTATAGACTGATGAAGTCCATCTTTCATTTGATTCAATTCTTCCTTTTCATTTTCAACCCGCATTAATTCCTCTCTGATGCCGTATTTCTCCTTATTTGTGAATTGAGACTGGATAGATTGCACAATTATTTATTACTTGTTCCAAGGCTTTTTTCTCTCCAGAAAGACGATGCTTTTCTGATTCCGTTTGATCTATGGCCGCTTTGAATTCAGAATTTTCTTTCACTAAGAAATGATTCATAGATTCCAACTGATGGAATTTATCTCGAAGTCTGGCTTCTTCCGTTTTCAACTAGATTTAGACAAATTATAATGAAAATGAATTTAGAAAATCGTATTTTTTACTGAAATTTCAACATTAATAGAATTAAAATTATCATCACACATAGAATAGAATAAATTTACTTTGTTTGCCTTCACTTCGTATTCGGCTTTGAGAACTTCAGTCTTATTCAATGAATCCGTGAGAACGGAATTTTCTTGTTCTAAAACTTCCTTATCAAGTAATGCCCGATTTAGAGATTCTTTAAGGGAAGAAATTTCTTCTTTCAGTCGACTACTCTTACTTTCAGAATTTTCAATTGACTTCGTCAATCTTTCTACTTCTTTCGTCTATAAAATTTAATTATATTAATGAAATGTTGTGAAATTCTGTATGGTGATAAAAGAATTTATCTGTTTCCAGGCCTGGATTTACTCTTAGGCTGACAAGGCTGAAGTCTAGGGCCCGACTGGTGGGGGCCCCAAACTTTGTATTATTATTATAAAAACTTATTACATCTTTTTATTATTTGCAGATTATTAAATTTATGTAATATAAGTAAAAAAGTATTTAATTATATTACATATTATATTTAATATAATGCCTTTAAAGTAAAAATGTCACAAAAACAATATTTTTTTAAATTTTTATTTAAAAATAAATTAAAAAAGGGCCCCATAAGATTTTTAGCTTTGGACCCCCTCAAGAGTAAATCCGACTCTGTCTGTTTCAATTCTACCAATGATTTAGGATATATTACGCAAAGTGAATATAGTTTTATAAGTAATTGAGCAAACTGGATACAAGTCTAAAAGACCGCTTTCAAAAAAGATCTATATTTAAAAATTATACAAAACAACCAAAAATTGTTTAAATGGTTTCTCATTAATTCAGAAAAAAATCTAAGTTTATTACTAATTTGAGAAACCCCACAAATTCTGGTTACGATATCAGTTTTAGTTTAGAGTTTCATAAAAAAGAAGTTGCAATACAAAAGACGTCATTTTCCTCAGTAAAAGGAATAGATCCGTAAAACATTCAGACATTAGGAGAGTCCCAGAGATGTTGGTGTTCAAACGTTATTGGAATATTTAAACTTGTGATTTCTGAGACGAATTGGGTTGCATTTTTAAGATGATAAGGAACATGAGATAATAAAGTTAATTAAATTTCGGCAAGGACTTTTAAGAGTGTTGTGAAAGGATAGTTAACTACAGATAATAGATGAAAACTTTTAAAAAGAATTTTGGTGTCTTTAGATAACAGGGTCGTGTTACTGGGTAATATAATATAGCATGCATTGCCAAACGATGGCTCGCGATGATCTGTAATGCGGCTCCAGAGAAATATCGTTAAAATTAAATTTAAATTAATTTTGAGAAAAGTTTTCATAAAAAATAAATACACATAAATTTTTTCTAGTAAATTAGATCAAAATTTTTCATACAATTGCAATATATTCTACGAAATATTAAAATTGTGTAAAATTATATTTGTGTCTTGTGTGTAATTCCAACTAGATTCAATTTTTGAAAAAATTTATAGCCTGTTGAAATAATTAACGCATAAATACGTTCTAAAATTGTCATGACAACTACTGACTATCTAACGGAAAACCAAATTGCAAGTGAATTTTTTATGTTACGATAGTAAAGTTTTATTTGAGTTTTTTATTGTGTAAATGTGGCTCTTGAAATTTTTTAATTTAGAGTTTTGGCTCCAGCCAGTAGAAAATTTGGCCACCCCTGTAATATAGTATAATTGATGTTTGCTTACCATTTTCAAATATGTATACCACCCTCAAGTTTATGTATATGTCATAATATAAAGATCATGATTTTTATTTTTTCATAATATAAGAATTTTTTTATTTCTTAAGTCTATTGGCATAGTGTTTTCTTTAACTTTGACACAATAATGTGATAAACAAAATTATAATCCGGCAGAAGCTGACATTTTTCCATCAAAAATTAAAATAAATTATTTTCTGCTTAATCTGTTTGTCATTATGAAATAATTACACCTGAACGTGCCTTCAGGAAAAGTCAGATTATAATTCCTTTCAAAATTAAAATATTCATATTATTTTTATTTTTGATAAAATGAAATAAAACACAAATCATTTACATGTTATTTATTTATATAAAATATTTTAATAAAAATAATTCATAAAAGTCCTTTATAAAATTGATTTCATATTTAATATATTCAAAGAAGTGTTAAAAATGTTTATATTTGAATCTATTAAATTTAAAAAAAAACAAAATTCGATTGAGATCATTACAATATAATTTGGAGATAACAGATTACAAATTATTTACATGATTTACAATTCTAGGTGAACCTGAACTTCCCCCTTTCTAAATCTATTTCACTATTGTTAAAGCTTTGAAACCATTAGCAAAAAGGGTATGAAAACCTTCAACCTAGTACGTTCCCTTTCATTGAATCTATCTAACTAACATCTTATCTCACCTTTTCAATAATAAATTTAAAACAATAACTATTAAAATTTATGTAAGTTGATAAAATTTATTATTAGTAATTAAATTAGAATAGTAAATCAATTTTGTTTATTTCTTTGAAAATAATGTCATGTTTTACATGACTTAACCCTTTCAGCCCTGGATATAAATATATGTTTGAATTAATCGGTATTCATTTTGCACGAATTTGAGAAAACGGTTATTCATACACATCAAACGTCGAAACTATCTAAAACTGCCCATAATTTTTCTTTTAAATACCTTGTTCAAACGACATCTAGTAATTAAGAGCAAAATTATTGACATGCACAGAAAGTAGAGCCTTGTAAATGTTATGGTGGAAAATGCCATCGACAGGGCCGAAAGGGTTAAAATGTTTTGCTAATTAATATCTTTTTTACAATCATATTTGTGGTTTGTTTTCAATACCGTCAGATACCAATGGATGCTATCTGATGTTTTTAGATTTTGTTTTTAACACTTTAATGATCCTTTCGACTAAATGATCAAAAATGGAGAAAAATAACAACATGACAATAAATAAGTCACAAGGAGAAAAGTTTTGAACATGGTCAATTATATGAGACTTTTTCACGATCTTGAAAGCATGAAAACATTAAAGTCAAGATTTCCGAAACAAGTCTCCAAGACAAACTTTATGAACGATTAAAATTGATTAAAATCGTGTATAAATTAAATAATTCCTCAATTTAGATGCTGGAAAATAGCATTAAACGTTTTCAGTTATTTATTTTCATCAATTGACTATCAAGAAATGTTCAACAAGGAAAAGCACGAAATTATCACCATTATCCTGAAAATATGAAGGAGACATGAAAATGAAAGATTTTTTTGAAGGTCTCGGTAATAGATCGCAAAATCTGTAAATAGAATTTATATTGAATGTACAAATTTCCGCTACAAATAGATCGGACGCAGCAGGGTTTATACTCTGAGATTCCTCTTCATTACGACACCTTTTTGAGGTATTTCTAAAATGTGGAATTAGTTTTACTTCAGTGAATATTTCACGGGTTGCAACTAGTTACAATTAAAACATTATAAAGGGATTTTATCATCTACATTTGCATAAACATATCAAATAATTAATGTTTTTTAGTGATTCTTATATAATCAACTGAATCGCATATCTTACTTGTCTTTCTAGATTTCTATTTAAATCTTGACTATTATCTGTTAGATTTTCTTTATCGCGTTGTAATTCGTAATTAAGTGTCTTCAGCCTTTCCATATCTTGTTTGTATGATTTGCATTCTTCATAAGAATTCATTCGACTTTTATCCAACTTCAATTTGTCTTCTTCCAACATTGCAATCGTGTGTCGCATCCTTTCGCATTCCCGTTGAATGTCGTCAAGTTCGCGATGATTTGAATCGTATTCACTTCTCAGTTCGATGAATTGTTTTTCTAAATTTCTGCGCTCGTTTTCACTGTCCTCTAATTGCTTTTTGGCGCTATTGTGATTATTTTTTAAGGAATTTATTTTGCTGGTTAAATCTTGAACCTGGAAAAGATGTTTGTATTAAGTTCTAGAATTACTTGGGGGAAATGTCTACTTGAAGTGCTCGTTTGTGTAAGGCCGATCTGACTGCTGCACATGTTGAATCAGCTATACTCACTGGAGATTTATTTCGATAAACTCGATTTCTGTCTAAAGAGCCGGAGTTGAAATTGCTACGTTTCGATGGTCGAGTTGGGCTCACACTTCTATTTGAATGCAAACTATTAATGGACAGGGTTGGTTTCAGTTGTCCCATGGTTTTTGATTCGTCCAGGTAATCATCTTGCATCCATGGGGAGTCGTCAACTTGATCGACATCATTCATAACAAGTTGAGCAATATCCCTTAATGCTTGATGAACAGCATCTGTGTCAATGATCAACTGTCTGGTAGCGGAATCATCATTATTATATATCGAATTATCTAATTCTCCATTCATTCCATTTCTCAATTTGTGGAGAGTAGTTAGCACTTTCTCTTTATCAGCGAGCTTAATTAAAAAGATTTAACATTAAAAAAATCAGTTTTTTTCAACATAAAATATATTACTTATAACTGTAAATAACATTAAAATTAATTTATTAAACAATTAAAAAAATGTTATATTTATAAGAATTATATTTTTAAGCTAACAGCTTAAGGCAATGCCCCCTCACCCTGAATTTTCGAAAAACAATTCTATTTTTAGATTAATTTAAACATTTTAATAGATGCGCTCAAACAATGTTGGAAAAAATATTAATAAAAATAATTTAATTTAAAGAGGCTTCCTGTTTTTTAATGTTATTAATTATATCTGTAAATCAATGATTTCAAATCATCTTATTTGTATAAAAACTTTCAATATTAACTGACGTTCTGGTTTAAAAAAAAGTGTTCTATTTTGTAAATAAACGAAAAAAAGTCCTATTTTGTATAAACCCCAAATATTTATTATACACATGGGTTTTTTTTCAACTCTTCCCCCTAGAAAAAATGTATACTTGGTAAAAAAAATATTTTGGTCCCCCCCACTTGGAAAAATTCCTGTGGACTTCCATGTTCATGACAATAAAGAATTTGCATCTACACACCCGAACTGAAGAGCAGCCATTCCAGTGTCTCTACGCAGAAAGATTTTGTCGAGTTCCACAAATTATGGCAGGATGTGACAGATCATTGAAATATAATAATAATGTTGGTCAGATTGTTGAAAGCCAAAAATGCAGTAATGCAGCATCATACCGATCATCCAAAAAACTACAGTGGACCTAAACTTTCAAAGTCTGATTTGGACAAAATGGCCAAATATGTCAATTGCAGATGCTATGAAATACTTTTGGGTGGACAATATTCGGATGTTTTGTCGTTATATAAAGTGTAAAAATTATCCTACGTCAGTGCTACAATTTGAATTTGCTCGCATTTTATGAACTATGAAGTTAAGTCATAGGCTGTTACAAATAGCATCTATTGGGTGATTGTATATAGTATATACCACATTTACAACTGACTAATGCACTACAACAGATCAGATAAAGTAGTTGGATCTTTAAAGACGAAACCCAAAGTCTTCCATTTCTTTTTTGAATTATAATAAAATGTTATTTTCTACTTGGTTAGAAGCTACAAAATCTATATGCGCGGTATTCAGTCATTTGTTACAATCAGATTGAATAGTTTACGTAGGCCTGGTGAGACGTAGCGGAAAAAGAATGAAAGAAGGGGTGTGCACGAACGTATTGTGAATGTGGCCGGGGTAAAAATCAGATCCATGAAGTAGTACGATAATAAAATTGAATCGGTCCTGTTCACCATTGTGAGGGTTGAACAATGGGAAGATTTGACTCATTCGACGTTGGTTAAAGGTGGTAAATTAAACTGAATTTTAAAATGATAAGTTATAATTGTACATCAAAAGAGATCATTTAAGTTGGTAAATTTGTCAGAAGAAATACATGTTCATCTCTTGATATTAAGCCACAAATTATAATGATTAAGTACATAATATATCCTTGGATAATAAAACAGAGAAATTTATTTTGTTGCCTTACACCGTTTGTTAGTTTTCGATATGATGGGTAAACATTAAGACAATTTCAATTTCATAAAATAGGATCAGTAATCCTCAAAACTATGTAGCACCACAATAGTAGGTCGCTAAATTTAGTAGAGATAAATTTGTGTCAACTTCAACTGCCTAAGCTAACAGATAAATACAAGTTAGAACATTTTAATTATAAACTTCAAAGATTTATTTTACTAGAATGATCTATTTCCAGATCACATATCAGTTCAGTGGCGTAGCAAAGGAGAGTGCAAGGGTGTCTATTATGCTCCGGGCGCTACTCGCATATGGGCACCAAATGGTTCCAAAGACAAACAAGATTTTACGGAAAATTTCAATTTTTATTTTGGTCAATTTATGGTAAATATATTTTAAATTAATAATTATCGTAATATAATTAATTATTTCCTTTCTTAATTTATGTGATAAAATGTTATCTTATAAATAATCGTTGAAGTAAATCAATCAAATATCTTTCGCATGTTTCGCAAATTTTTTATTGATTTTGATGAGAGCTAATGATTGAGATGTCGAAAGATGCATGAATTGTTTATGATTTTTTTTTGAATAAAAAGAATATTTAAACAATCATTTTAATTTAATTAATTTAATAATATATTTTAAGTTTAATTATTAAGTTGATATTTTTAATAATGTGGAAGTCAGAGGCACTACCCTGCATTTATAGAAACCTTTAATAATAATATTAATGGAAAAAATGGAAAAATATTTTAATTTCTATAAATATACAGTAGTAAATATTTTGCTTGTTGACTTTGCTTTNCATTAAAACAAAATAAAATATTAATTTTAAATTTTAATATTGTATTATTTTATGTTTAATTGAAAGTATAAATTACGAAAGAAAATATCTTTAAAAAATCCATATAGATAATAAAAATATTTATTAATTTATAAATAATAATGTATTTCATAAAATTTCATAAAAATTTCCAACTCATTTCTTTCTTCAGTTAAATTAATTATTTGGGGTGTAAAGCTGTTCTCAAATAAGTTGGCATTAGAATTGAATCCCGAAGCATTACGAAATTATAAAGCTGGTGTCGAGTTAGTTGACCTATTGTGTTTAATATTGTACTCGTATATTGTTTTATCCAGAATATTGACAAAATTGAGTGAATTGTCCGCAGACATAACAGAAAGTAACATTCTCATTATGGTACCATTAAAGCGTTCAATTTGGCCTTGAGTTTGAGGGTGCCTGGGAGCACCAAAAATTTGCCTAATATAAAGTTCTTTACAGAGATATGCAACATAACGATTTCTGAATTCAAGACCGTTATCAGTGTATAATTCATTTGGTACCATGCATGAATTAAAAATTTCGACAAAAAAATTGGTATTATTGATAAATTATTAACTTAATGATTATTTATATAGTATTAAATTAATAAATATTTTTATTATTTACCACAGATAATAAAAAAATATTCTAAAACAAAAAAAAATAAAGTATAGTACGATATTTTTATATTTTCTATCAAACAACTTTTCAATAGCAAGATATTTGAACAATAAGACCATTGAGGTTTCAATTATAAATAAACTTTGATGAAAGTAAACAAACAACAAAACCACTTTTGTAATATTAAGGTGAACATGACGACAATGTGAAAGCTAAAATCAACTGTGAACCAGCAATTTAAATTGTTTAATTAAGAAATTTAAAATAAATTAAAAAATATTTATCGAAATATTTAAACCATTTTTGAAAATTTATGTGAAATTAAATTATAAAATTTATATTATCACTAGATTAATAATTAACATTGAATTGCACGAATTAAATATTCTTAAATAATATATATATATATGAATTAGTTATTAGAAATTTGGCAACATTATTAGAAAATGGAATTTAAATTATTTTATCATAATGATAAGTTATTTATATAATTCACCGTAAAAGAAAACTATAGTATCAGAAATTATTACTATTTCTAAATGATATTTTCGTTTTTTATTTTTCTGTCATCTAATACAACTTTTATGCGTATTCAACATTGACAACTGTTAAAAATACATATACTTCAATTCATATTAGTTGCTGCAAACATTTTCGTCGAAAGACAAAAATTGAATTTTGAATTAATGATTCGTTTTGGAATCAATTGTTTCTTAAAGCATATGGTTAATGAAAAAGAAATATATAATTAATTAGAAGAACTATAATTTTTAAATCAGGGCTCTGCAAACTTTAATAATTTATATCACACCAGAATTCTTCCATCGCCCTACAGTACACAGTGGAAAGAAATTAAAAATACTAAATAAAAGGTGAATAAATAAATTAAACTTTTTTCCATATCAAATTTGAAATTCTTGGTCAAAGCTTTTATCATTTTTAATAAAAATTGAAATTAGAAATGTTAGTTCATATAAATAATTTATATAAAATGTAAATAACTCATAAATGATTTTATCGAAGATGTGAAAGTATCCTTTTTTCTCTGAAATACTTAGAATATTTTATGGAATTTTTGAAAAATTCATTTTGAAAGTTCTATTGCTTTTTCACTTCAACAAATTTCTTGCGAATTTTTTAATACCTGTGTTGTCAATATTTGTAGAAAGTATATAAGCTTAGATTAAATAAAATATAACAGCCAATATTATATTATAACAATATTACAGTCATATAAATACTGAATACCATATTGAATATCATCTATCATATTTTTATACAAATTTTTTACAATTACAATAATGAATCTTTATTCTCAAGAAATATTTACTTTTATACCTCATTATACTTGATTATAATTAATTTATTATAATTAATTTTCTTTCATTCTCAGTATTTAAAAAAATTCAATTTCATATTTCCGAATATTCTTTAAATAAAAATATTTCAGCCTTAAATAAATATGAGTAAATTGAACTTTTAATAATTTCAACAACAATGTTTTCGTCTTAATTAATAGAAAAATATATTATTCTGAAAGCTGATATAGAACTGTTTTTGTAACTTCTTTTATATTTAATTAATTATTTTTAATTTAATTAAACCAGTATAATTGTCATTTGTAATAGTTAATTTCAATTCCATAAAAATATTTTCTTTAATTTCTAATAAATATTTTGAGCATTGAAAGCATTATTATTATTATTATTATTATTATTATTATTATTATTATTATTATTATTATTATTATTATTATTATTATTATTATTATTATTATTATTATTATTATTATTATTATTATTATTATTATTATTATTATTATTATTATTATTATTATTATTATTATTATTATTATTATTATTATTATTATTATTACTATTATTATTATTATTATCATTACTATTATTATTAGGCGATGGTCAGGAATCCGGATTATTTTAATTAATTTAAAATCAATATTTAATCAATATTTAAACTAAAAAAATTCTAACATAATTAGCCTACTTATGAACATGAACATGAACATATTTGAAATTATAGAAGTAATGAGCGATAGCAAAGAATCAATAATGTTTTTAATCAGAAAACAAGTTCTAAAGCAAAACCTTGTTTGTACTTGCGGGCGTCCGACAAATCTCGTAAAAAGAAATGATTTAAAGGACGAATATGTTTACAAGTGCGTCAAACAATGCCGGTCAATTTCAATAAGAACTGGTTCTATATTATATAATTCGAATTTGCCACTTAAAACATTTTCTTTGTTGGTATATATGTGGCTCTTAGATATTCCGTCAAATCGAATCGAAATAATGTTAGGCATCTCAAAAGATACAATGGCAGAGTGGAATAAAAGATTCCACTCTGTTATTAAAATGGCCGGTGAAAGACTTACGGATGAGGAAAAAATGATTGGAGGAATTGGCTGTACAGTGGAGATTGATGAAACATTAATTTCTAAAAAACGAAAGTACAATAAAGGCCGAATTCAACCAGCGGTTTGGCTTTTTGGGGGAAAGGAAAGGGGCACAAATAAATGGTTTGGAGTTGTTGTAAAAAAAAGAAATAGAAGAACCCTTACGAGATTAATAACGCGCTTTATTAAACCTGGAACTGTTATAGTCAGTGATCAATGGTCCGGATACTGGGGACCAAGATTCAATCTGGCGCATTTGCCCGATCAAAATTATATTCATCTTTCAATTAATCATAATTTATATTATGTAGATCCTGTGACCGGAATAAATACAAATCTTATTGAAGGACATTGGGGAAATTTAAAACGGACTTGAGAAAAAAACGAGGGCTGTCATTTAGCAACAAGATGAATTACATAGCCTTTAGAATGTGGCTTTCGAGGGAAAATTTGGCGGATGGAAATATTTTCGATATTTTTTTGAATTTGGTTTCGAAATAAAATATTTAAATGGTTATTATTTTATTATTATTATTATTGATTAAATATTGATTTTAAATTAATTAAAATAATCCGGATTCCTGACCGTCGCCTATTATTATTATTATCATTAAATGATGAATTGAAATTTAGATGACATTATTTTTTCTTTCTTTACAAAATAAACTTTTAAACAATTTTAATTTGTTAATTTCCATTATTAAAGAATTAGTATAAACGAAAATGGAATAATAATATGTTAAACATGTTCATCTCATCTAAATTCAATTCAATTCCTTTATTAAACGTAGTCTATCCTTTTACTGGATAAAATCTATTTTTTGACCTAAACGTTCTTGTCATAAAATATACTTTTATTCAGAAATTACATCCTTTAATTGTAAACGATATTGTTAAAAATATTATTAAAATTCAAAATTAAATTAATATAAATATTAGTGTTAAAAGTTAATTAATTAAATGTTAATTAATTAAAAGTTAATTTGTGTTTAAAAAGAAATCACAAAATAATATTTTTCATTTTATTTTACTACTTACAATTAGTGAGTAACAAATTCAAGTGAGATAAATACAAACCTATTTAAATAAATTCTGAAAGAAAATTCATTATAATATTATTGTCAAATTATAAATATGATTTATATGAAATTTTTCTGGTTGATTTTTGAATTTACAATGATTTTAATAATTTGGTTTGACAACATTGATAGCCAATTAAATGACAACATTGGACAAGATAAGTATGGTACGTTACTCTATCGTCGGAACTGCTGCAAATACTCACGTCTTGCGATACAGATTGAAATACTTCTTCGAAGTAGGAAGATTTTTTCCTATAATCTATTACCTATATTTTGAGAAATAAATAATAATTTAACGAAGGCATTTAGAAATTTAATAAACTTTTCAATGATTGTAACAAAACAAAAATAAATAAAATTTCTATTAATATATCAAAGATAAAATTATTATGTGATTATTATAATGTAGAAATACAGTGAGCAAAATATGTGGAAATATGAGATAGAAATTTGTTTCTTTTTTAACCATTTTGTTCTACTAATGCTTAGGATCCTATCATTTTATATCCCAACACAGTTTTATGCGGGCTTTCAATTGGTACTATTTGTGAATGATGTTTTTATTGCTATTTTTATTGCTATTTTGTAAACATACTAAATTTTGAATCAAAAACGTTTGGAAACATTTGACATTTCTATGATTTTGTTTAAATGCATCAATTATAAATGTGTTTCTGGAATTTCTTACGACAGTATTAAAGCAGCATTGATTATTTCACTTATATTCCGAACGAACTTTCTTTATAATTCAGCATTCTCATGCCTACAAGAACGTATTTGTCAGGCAATATCCGAGTAATATAATAGTGGACCTTTAAATTTTTTGCAGTGCAGCGCAGTACTGTGACTAAAGTTATCAAAAAATACCAAAACTGTGGATTGTACAAGATGCAAAAATATGTGAGACCTCGAAAAACAGACGATCGCATAGATCGAACTATCGTGAAAGAGGCCAAGAAAACCCATTCATAACTGTCAAAGCCATTCAAGACAATTTGAACCTCCATCACTTGAGCAAGCCAACTATTCGAAACAGATTGATGAGCGTTGGACTTCATGCACGCAACTCTGCTAAAAAGGCAAATGTTTCTGCTTAGAATCGTCGGGAAAGAATTACCTTTGCTAAAACGCACCTTGGCTGGACTACATAGCAATGGTCTACTATACTCTGGTCTGATGAATTAAAGTTCTACCTTTTTGGTTCCGATGGTCGATGTAAAGTTTGGTGCCCAAATCGAGAAAAGTGCAATCCTCTGTATCAAAAAATAACTATCAAACACGGAGGTGGCTTTCTCGAGGACTGGAAAGGCAATGTTGCCATATACCAGTGTAAGAATGCCTCATAAATGCAGATTTTAACAGAACAACGATCCGAAGTATTCCTCAAAAGTCCTAAAAGAGTGGTTCATGAAGAAAAAGGTCGATGTCCAGAAATGGCCATACAATCTTTGAGCCTTAATCCCATTGAACATCTTTGGGATGAGATGCAAAGATGTCTTGGAGCTCAACATTTCTCGAACACGAATTAGTTGTATAAGAAACTTCAGGAAATTTGGTTTGAGATTCCTGTTGGCATTTGTGAGCGCCTTGTGGACTGCATACCACGCCGTTGTCAGGCACTTTTGGATGCTGGTGGATATCCTAAAAAATATTAGTTATTATCTTGGTGTAAACTCTTGTTGACATTGTCATTCACTCAGTATTTATTTTGTATTTATTCAGCACAACATAAAATTATAAAAATGTTGCCATACTTATTTGATTCAAAATTGGGAATTTTCTTTAAACAAATTACGAAAAGAGTATCAAAATGTCCTCCCACTGTTTCACTGATTGTACCTTCAGAAAGCCCACATAAAACTGTACCAAGAAGCACTAACGGGAAAATTCATGGCATTCGCAGAATAAAATGATAAAAGATGAAACAAATTTCTATCTCATGTTTCCATACTTTTTTTGGTCACCGTAAATATAATTTGTGCTGTTATGTAATGAGTGTTGTACAATGACATAAATATTATAAATTATATATCTTCCTGTGAATTTATCATAACTCCTAATCTTTTCATTGAAGTTTTTAAATATAATTTATTATGTTCTACAATGCCATCCAAAAAAAGTCTTAAAATCCTACAATGGAGATTGAGGAGGATTCTTTCTCAAATGAACCAGTTAATATTTTCCTAGTCGACCTTCAAAAAATTGTGACACTGACTGATTAAGCTTATCAAGAATTAATCAAAAAAGTATATCGTGGTTTATCTATTTCAAAACGTATCTCATTAACTGATGGAGTCATCGAGAATTTACGACGCGGATTTATCAAAAGTGATGATTCAAGCTCAACTTTTGAAAATAGAAAACAAGGAAGTAACCAAACTTATGGCTGCGAAATTTGTCCATAAACATTTAAAGTCCTATGGTTATGAGAAGCTAGGACATATCCGTAAAGGATATTTAAATCACAGAGATTTAAAATGTGGGAGTTGCGATAAAATAAGCTAAACACCGAGACAATGCCTAAACAAGCTTTCAGGAAATGTTGTTGGATAGACTGTAATCCAAGCAATTTATTGCTAAAATCTGGGAAGCCGAGCACTGGATGATCTTTAATGACTGCACGGTCGGAAATGCTAGCGGTAGACAGTCGAAAAATGCACAGTGCTGGATAAATTCCAAGCTCTATCATCTATTGCGACGAATGTATTCAATTAAAATGTCTAATTCTAAATAATTTTATTAATAGGTAAATCTTGGAATGCTCACTCGTTTCCACTGAAGAAGAAAGTCGTTGAGGAATTTTTCTCCTTCTTGCCTTTGAGTAGCAAAATAAAAGTAGTTCAAGAACTGAATGCCAGTTCGAAACTCTTTAATAAATATTTATGATTTATTTGTCAATTGAAAATTTGAAAAGGAAATTAAATCTTTTTTGTGATTGACATCTTTTAGCTTTTGATCAAAGTTTGAATAACTTCATTTGGGTTGATTTGTTGACAATGAATATATAAATATGATAATGTCTCTTTCATTTGTAATAAATTCATGTCACATTAATATATTTATGCAAGCTAGCAGAATTTTATGCAAATATTAATATGATTATAAATAATTTTATCAACAAGGTTAAGGGTTAAAAATATTCGCCTAAAAACATTTCTAGCATTAGCACCGTTATTGTTTTATTATGCAAATATATCTAATGCACTCTCTAGCCAACTTACATGGTTTTTTAGCCGAGTAATTTCTGACCGTAGCTTACTATTTTGTTGGTTTAATTTCTCCACTAAACCATTCCGACCCTCCAGTTGTTCTAACTAGTAGCAATAAAAACATATTTTTTTATTCATAAAAAATATTCTAAATTATATATTTAATTCTGTTCGCAATCGAATCGGATTATATTTCGGCTATTTCTAATGAATCAGGCTCATTGTAAACAAAAATAGATAAATAGAGATGAGATAAATAAATAAATATTCTTTAAGTAAACTAATAATATAAGACACTTTAGGATTAATAACTTCATGAATTAATTAATAGAGGTTTTGTCACGTAAAATAGCTGTTTTGTTAGGAAAAATACTTTTTTACAAAAAACACTTTTCAGGAGAACAGAAAATAGTCAAAAATTGGATCAGAATATATACCTTAACAGTATCATGAAGTCAGGACCTGTCGTAACATCGGTAGCATGTGATATATTCGCTGGGGCATATAAATTACAATTAATCTATCAAGACGATACTATCGACCGTTAAGAGAAAAGGATATTATACCAAGATATAATACCAAGAGAAAGATGATGTTATTTGTTTTTTAGGAGTTACTTGGCCGGACGACCATACGTTAGTTTGGTATGATTGAATCATGACCTTTGAAAATCAGATTTATTCCTCGTCAATTTAATTCGCAAATGTGGATCCCAAATGAGGTCCTGTATGGGCCGATCTATCATCAGGATCCAAGTATCAATTCACAAATTCGTCTAACCAAGAAACGAGATCTCAGTTAGAAAGTCAAGAAGATGCATGCATGAAACTTCTATAAATAGTTACAAATAGGAGACACAACTTGCCCTAGAAAGTTGTTATGAGGACAACCTCACTCTTCTGAAGGCATTTACTCAGTTATTAATTAGGGAGCTTCCTTTAGATGGTTGGTTTTTATTTGCAAAACAAAGAATTTTTTTCAAATTTTCAAAACCCTGACAGATTAAAACAAATTTCGTTTTCTTAACTTATTCTTATTAACTAACTTATTATTGAACGGTTTTGTAAAACCTTTTACAGTGAAAACACATTAAATAATTTTATTTTATTGATTGAACGAATAACAAAACTGCATTTTAAGTATCACTGTTACGTATAAAAGAAATTGCCAAAAAAGTTTAACTGGACTATCATTTTTGGACAGAGGGAGTATTTAATTAAATGAGTTTTTCTACCATAAACTATAATACTTTTAATTAAAATAATTGGATTTTATATGCAAAAAAGACAAGTACAAGTTTGTGAACGGAAAATGTTTGTTAGTTTTTCTATTTTTATCAATAATATTTGATTTTTGGAACAATTCTTAGTGAGATAATAGTTTGAGACAGTTCAAATATATTAGAACTTTGTAGTCCAACCCGAAATTATTTCCTAAACAGAAACAATATGCTTAAGAAGTTACAATGTTCAACTCATTATGTTGAAGAGAAACCGAGAAATTTCTGATTTATCACTGTAGAGAACACGAAACTAATTTACATAAAGTTTTTACTGAAACCGATATTTAAAATGATCATAGAAATATTTGCTCCAGCAGTCAATGTTTCCACAAAAGCATTGGTACTTGTGAAAGTATTGGAATCTTTATCTGGAATAACTTTGATCATTAAATCCTTTTGTCAATCGAAGACTGATGAATTAGTCCGGCTCTCGTAACGAACTTTATCATGAGAATCACCAGAATCGCGAATTAGTATTCTAAGGAAAATTATTTTCGTTGAATAGGTATTGTTGACCAAGCTCGTCAACAGAGAGATCTCAGCTAGGAAAACAACGGTTTCAGCTTCTCGAATGTTTGGCATATTTTTTATTGATTTTGATGAGAGTTAACGATTGAGATGTCCAAATATGCATCAATTGTTTATTAAGTTTTTGAATAAAAATAATATATCAACAATCATTTTAATTTAATTAATTTAATATATTTTAAGTTTAATTGTTAAGTTGATATTTTTATTAATGTGGATGTTCGAGGCACTGCCAATCACATTTGGTTTAACTGTAGATTAAAGAATATTTTGTATATGCATATTGTATATTTTCACGAATTTGAATAAAAAAGTAAAAAAAGAAATATTTTCAAAAATAATAAAAAAATTATAAAATATGTATATTAAATAGATAAATTTCAATTGAATATTTACAGAATTTTGCTGTTATTCTCATTTTTCGGTTAATTTTAATGAATGATATTACATTTAATATTTGGAATGCGTTTCACTGATTGTAATTTAATATATAATGTATGAATGAATGCGTTTGGTTTCATTATGTCATTTAATTTGACATCTCAACTCATCGTTACTTATGACAACAATTAGAAAAGGTATACCTTACCGCGTCAATAATTTTCAACCTTAATGTGAAACAAAACTGAAAAATTTAATTAAAAAATATTTCAAAACGTCAATTTAATTAACGATGACAATTGTTTTCTTTTAATTTTCGTATCTATTGTTTTGTATTAAACTCTTTCATTTCAATTTCAAAAGTTGACGTACTTTTTGTTGGAGTTTTTTAATTAAATCTGCCTGTTTGATCTGGTGCTCATGCTGGGCGGCAAGTTTGCGTTTATATTCCCGATGATCGTCGTCGAGTTGTTTTCTCAATTGAATCGTTTGTGATGCTAAAGAATTTGCATTGCTAAGTTCTTCACTGGCATTAGACACTCTTCTATCTCCACATTTTTCCGCCGGAAATGTTTTGTTAAGCTAAAATATTTAGATGTGGAATTTCCCTTTTATTAAACACATCAAAACTCAAGTGAAAAGAATTATAATTTAAATGAATATATTTTAGTATCGAATATAATTTATAACCGTATAGAAATATTGTATAGATAAATGACAAGTTTTCTCTATCACAAATTAATTATATAATTTTTAAGAACATTAATACAAGCTATGTTCCAATTTTCTATACAGTTTTACTTGAAATGATTATGATGCTGGATATATTGGAGAAACTGCACGTCATTTCTGTACACGAATGCGAGAGCATATCCAATTAGGTGGAAACAGTTAAATTATTGAATATATTGAGACATGCAAGTTGAAAATAGATGTTTCCAATTTTAAATTGTTAATATTTGCACATTAATATTCATATATAAAATTACGTGCAAATTTAATTCATTTTAATTGAATTATACATTTATGATTATGTAATTACGAGTAATCCTATAAATATGATCATTTTAAATGAATTTATTTAGTGATGGATGATGCCAGCTGAACTGTCGAAATATATTTCAAAGAAAAATGTTTCTTTCATTTGTGTTAATAAATATAAGTTCAAAAAATTAAAACAAAATTAAAAAATAAATTACACCTAATTCTGTTTTTACACGATAGAATGGTTCCCGAGAAATTCGTGTAAAAAAAAATCGTGTAAAAAAAGATACTGGCCAAGTACAAAAATAATAGATTGGTTCTAGACCTCAAAAAATAAGTTAAAATTAGACTAAATAATATAAAAAAAATATTGTTGTAGTTATTTTAAGAATTTATTTTCGTTTTAATTTATTAAATAAACTAAATTATAATAAAATAAATTAAAATTTAGATTTCATAAAAAAAATAATACCAGAAATTCATTGCCAAAAAACTTAAATAACATAAAGTACAACCATAAGAAAAATTTAAACATTAAACAATTTTATTTATTGTCACTGTCTGATAATAAACGTAAACGTTTGCGAAAGACTACAATATCACTGCCATCACTGGAATGATTTTGTTAATCATTATCATTTCTAGCCGACTGTGTTGGGACATCAGTAGATTTTTGAACGAAATCAGTTATCTTAGATTGAGTTTTATTTCGCGTTAACCCATTATAAACTTCCCTGTAAGATGCCATTAATGATTTCAGTTCACGTTGAAATTTGGCAGCTCGTTCCTCGTCATGATCATGTTGTTCAAAATGACTACCTAATTTTGTAGCGAGATCAAGACCTTCTTTAATTAGAGATGCTTTCAAAATTGGACGATCTCTTTCGTCACTGTCACTATGTTCTTTATCATAACGAGTCTCAAGGGTGAGATCTATAATTTCATTTTCGCTCAAGCTTTCATCTACCAACAATTCTTCTACATCTGCTAACGATAGGTCATCGAATCCATCCCCACCGATTGCATTGGCCATTGTTATTATATCAGCAAGTTCAGCGTTATTATCGATAACAGGATCTTTGCATTTTACGCATTCTGGCCAAATATTTTTCCAACACGAGTTCAAAGTTGATGGCTTTAATAAATCTAACGCGATCTTGACTTGATTAATGCAGTCCATTATAGAAAATTTTTTCCATTCATCTATGACTGATGATTCCTCATAATTATCAAGTTTTTCTACAACATAATGAAATGAACTTCTTATGTAATACGTTTTAAACGTAGCAATTATCCCCTGGTCTAGTGGCTGTATAAGGGAAGTGGTATTAGGCGGCAAAAAAACAAAATTGTACGTTTGGGTGCTCCAAAACTGGATGGCCTGGTGCATTGTCTAGAATCAAAAGAACTTTAAATTCGAGACATTTTTCTTTCATGTAGCGCCTAACTTCTGGGATGAAGTGCTTCTGAAACCACTCTGTGAAAATTGCACTGGTTACCCAAGCCTTTTTGTTCGCCATCCAGTGTACAGGCAATTTATTGAAATCTACACTTTTCATGGAACGTGGTCTTAAGGCACGATGTACTAGGAGTGGCTTAAGAATACGTTCTCCTGAAGCATTGGAACAAAACAACAACGTAATACGGTCCTTTGCTACTTTAAAACCACCGGCTGTTTTCTGCGATTTTGCTACATAAGTTCTTCTAGGCATTCTCTTCCAAAAAGGCCGCTTTCATCTAAATTCCAAACTTGGTCTGGAGTATATTCTCCATCTTCAATAATTTTTTTAGTTTTTCGGGAAATTCTTTAGCAGCCAATTCATCAGCGGATGCAGTTTCTCCCTTAATTTTTATATTGTGGAGAGCGTGTCTTTTTAAAAAACCAGTCATCCAACCAGTACTTGCGGAAAATGCATGTTGTTTTGACTGAGATGATGTATCTGGATCAATTTCCTGGATACGTTTATAGATTCTTAATGCTGTCTGCTTGATAGCAAGTCCGTCTACTGGTATTCTCTTTTGGGATTTGTCTTCTATCCAGATTACCAAAGCTTTTTCCATTTTCTCTTTAACAACATCCCTTACATACGATGATGACTTTGCACTTAATTTTGTTCCAGAACATACTGATGCTCTAATTGCAGTTTCATTTTTTTTAATTGTTCTTACAGTAGCTTCATGGATTCCGAAATTATTTCCCACAACCGTTGCGCCTTGTCCCGTTGCAAGTTGATCTAAAATTTTGATTTTGGTATCTAAGCTGATCGCTTTCCTCATTTTTAATGCAGGAGAATTATGTAACATGGGTGTGGCTACCAAAATATATTTTATTAATCAAAAATGCAAAAATCTAAAATTAAATATTTGAAACTAACCTGTTATTGGTCTACCAAAATTATATGAGCTTCTACTTTATTTTACTTAGCACTTGTTAAAAATCAGCAAAAACTAACGATCTTTCAATTATAATTGTCAAATAGGAACTAAATTGTGTGTAAACAAACAAAACAAAACAGCTGATGCTTGAAATTTACTTGCTTGAAATTTACTCGTACAAAATTGTTCTAGTAAAGTTCAAGCTATTTTAGCGTGGTGAGTTGACTGTCATCGTGGTGAGTTGACTGTCATCGTGGTGAGTTGCTCTCTTTTTACTTTAAAAAAATTCATTGAAAAAAAACGTGTTAAATCCAATAATTCATGTAAAAAAAGTAATTTTGTTTTTTTTGTATTCGTGTTATTTCAAATTATGTCGTGTAAAAATAGAAATATTTTTTCGTATTTACTCGTGTTATTTCAAATTCGTGTAAAAATAATTCGTGTAAAAACAGAATTAGGTGTACTGTTAAAAAAGTAACGTTATAAATTTAGTGTATATGTATAGTATTCATTACAGTTTGTGTAAAAGTTTTGTAATTCGATAAGAAAATATTGTTAATTCTAAAACAAAAACATTTTGATGTTTTAAGTGTATTGACCATTGAAATTGAGAAAATGAGTCTTAAGAGCCTCACTATATGATTTGTTATTAATTTCGAAACATTCTATTTTACAAATACATTTATATCACTTGAAAAGAAAACTGCCGAAAATTTGTGGCTATGTTTATATTTTTATTGTATTGTTATCTAAACATCAAAATTCGTATAAAAGGAAAGTGTATATTTCAATTTCTACTTTGACATTTCAATTAGTGCTTATTAAAAATTATTTTAAGTCAACATTTTTTATGTAAAATTATAGATTAAAATAAGTGAAAAATATCATGAATCGTGATTAAAGCAACATTTAAATGTATAAATGTATTTAAATTAATAGTGCTAGCTATATTGTAATAATTCATTACTCATCTCTTGTGTGCTGACTAAAGACAATTTAAAATATTTTATAACAAATAAACATTTTTGCACAAAATATGTATTTCAAAAAATATTAAAATTTCAATTTCTATATAAATATATATATATTGTGTATCTACTAAAAAATTGACTATGAATCAGTAAAGATTTCTAATAAATATAACGAATATTTATAACTTTTTTCAATTTTCACCACTGATTTCAGGTATTGTGACTTTTACAGCCGTAAAATCTATGATTAATTTTTTCATGACTATAATACAATAAATATATTAGAAATATAATTATTGAAATATTTATAGGAATATATATTATAAAAATATATTAATTAGAAATATGCTTTTTTGTATTTTTGGTCCCACAAAACGAGTCTAAAATTCATCAGTGATGAACTAGAAATATCATACAGAGTTTGTCTATATTGGTATAATTTTGTATGAGATATTTGTTGTCACTTGAATAAAGATCATCCTATTTAATTAGGAGGATTGGATGATGATTTTAGTGCATGCGTAGTTGAATTAGATGAAACTGTCATTGCGAAACGAAAATATAATCGTGGCCGTACAATTTCTCAAAGATAGTTTTCAGGTAAATGTTTCTGTTCTTTTGTGCCTAATCGTAAAGCAGAAACATTATTGCCATTGATATCTGAACATGTGGCCATTGGTTTACGATTATAACAGATTCTTTCGTATTCTATGGAAATATCTCAAAGATTAATTCTGGAGCTTATTCACATTTTGTCGCAGTGCATAAACATAATTTTGTTGCACGAAATGATGAAAATATCCATACACAAGGAGTTGAATCTCTATGGAATGAATTAAAATCATCATTTAAAAGGATTAAAATCACTTGAAATTGGCAGTGCCGAAAATTCCTGAATATCAAAAAACATCGATATCTTTATTGATTCATAGTCAAGTTTTTTAATAAATACTATATATATATATATGTGTGTGTGTGTGTATGTTACTAGTGACATTTCCTAGGATTTATTTTCCTCTAAACGAAAAAATGAGCGTGATATAAATTTTCTCAAATACAAAAATAATAGATAATAAAAGAATAAAAAATTTCAATAAATTTTACAAATATAATGATATAAACTGGGAATTTATAAATTAAATGTATTTTAAGTTAAGAGTTATCATATTATTGACGGAATTGTTCAACCTTTTGTTCAAAATTATTCTCTATTTTGATTCTCATCAAAAGTGTAACGTTTGGACACTACTCAAAATTTAATTACATTCATTGTATTTAATTCTCCTTTGTAATTTGATTGAAAAGTACTGTGTATTCCAATGAGATAATTTTTGGATGTTCTGGTTGTTAAAAAACTGTGTAAATCTGGAGGCTAGCAAATACTTAATGGAACTTAAAATTAATTTAAAATGTCTAGTTTTAGATTTGTATTGTTATGAAATTATTTTTAATGAGTACAACAAATTTACAAGTGCACAGCCTAAAAAAGTATTACAAAAATTTTATTATTAGAATTTCATAAGATTTTGAGTGGCTTTAAAATTTTTTAAAAATTTATAGTTTGATAACTCTGTCATTCTAGCTACAACATTATATCTCTGCATTATAATAAAAAAAATACTTTTTCATTTATGGCATTGAATTTAATTGCAAGGTTATCTCTTTCGTTTTTCAGTCGTAACAATTCTTCTTCAATATTAAATAAACTATCTTTAAGAGAGATGTTTTCTGCTTTTAATTGAGCTACGGAATCTAATCCGTTGCCGTAAGTTTGCACACGATTGCTTGACTGAGTGATTTGTGAATTTGGTTTTGCTATTCGTAAATCCTTTATGGATTCTTCATCCTCATCAGTGTCACCAAAATCTCTCATAATGATGTCTTTAACAACTTCAGGCATTTTTTGGGGTTTATCACCGTTTGACAGATCAAAACCACTGATGCCGGGAGATGTATTGCTTACAATTCGTCCGGAATTGTACATTAAATACCCTTGATTGTCCCGATCAGCTAATACATTTTCCACTCTCTGAAATAGAAATATATAAGTGAATTGGTTTTGCCCAACATCCTGTAAAGTTATTCCAGTCTACATAACGCACTCTAATAACACAACTTTTACTTTATATTTTTAATAATAAACTTTTATAGTCAGCAAACAATAACATTTTAAATTTAAACCGACCTTTACCTTTTACAAAACTTCCTTATTGACATTTAATGAATAACTTGAAAGAAATAATTAAGACGTATTAAAATATGTACATAATGATATATAATATGACTTATACAATATTACCTTTCGAAAAGGTATCAGGAATTTGAAGTAAAAAGATTCCTTTGATGTAGAACACCTTTATTATGAAATGTTATATCAAACTTCCTTCTATTTTCTCAATTCAAAAAGAAACCTAACACAAATAGAACTCATATAAGAATGAGAAATAGGCAAATTGTGTCCGAAATTCTGGAGATTGTCAATATTGATGAAGAATGAAAAAGAATAGATTTATTCTTGTTTAATTAAAAGACATAATTCTTAATTGCCATATTTAAAATCCGAAAACTCAAAATAAATCATATCTGCAAAAACTAAAGTCACAAGTGACAAATATTATTCATTAAAAATGGAAATACTGAAGTGGAAACATTGAAATCATTTTCATTAAAACATGTTTCAATCATTTATTAAGGATACGTAGTTCATTCAATAATGCATTGGACTAACTAAGAAAGAAACACAACACAAAAACTGTACCAACTTTTATTGAACTACATCAAATACTAGTTCATAAAATACATTTAATTATTTTTCTATATAACTACCATTGGCAGCAACCAGCTTATTCCATTGAATAACCAAATCTTGAAATGCATCAGCAAAAAAATTTCCAGGAAGCTATGCAAACCACTGTTCAACAAATTGCTGGAGAGCATCTGATGTCTCAAAATTATGACCACGAAATGCTTTCTTCAGGTGTTTGAACAAAAGAAAGACCCTCAGAGCAAGGTCCGGGGGGTTGAAGAAGTCTAAAACCACTCTTTTATGTTAAACATCGTGCAACATTGCTTGCACGTTCAGGTGCATTATCAACAAGGAGCCAAAGTGGAACATTTCTTGATTTCCGTTTTTGCACGGCATTCCTCAACCAATTTGGCATAGTATTGACCAATTATTGTTTGTCCATTAGGCAAGAAATCTAGGTGAATGACTGCACTTTTGTCCCAAAACACTGAGAGCATCAGTTGTATTCGATATGAGGTGCCACTTCTCATCTTTAGAGGAGGTTTTTCTATTACATGTCTCCATTAAGATGATTCCCGTTTGGTTTCTGCTAAGTATAATAAAAGAGGTGTCTCGTACTCAGTAACAATATTATTAATAAATGCATCTCCATACTGATTCAACAGTTGCAAATTTGACAATGTGCTGTTGAGGCGCATTTTCTTCGTGTCAGGAGACAAAAACTTTGGAACAAATCGTGATCATAATTTGCGACAGCCTAATTTTCCAATGGTGTTGTAACAACTGCCAACACTTATTTTAAGTAATTCTACTATTTCACCCACCTTAATTCGTCTTTAAGCTCGAATAATCGCCTCACATTTTCGCCTCACACTTTCATGGCCATGCTTGAATAATGATATCCAACGATATATTATGGATCTAGAAGGACATCTGTTGTCATATGTAATTGCCATATCACGAAATATTTCATCAGACTTCTTTAAAAGTACGTAGAATTTTATCATACTTTTGTATTCCACCTCATCCATTTGACAAAAAATGGAATTATAAGTACGTACGTCAGCCAATCAGATCATTTAATTTATGTATCTAAACAAACATACGTGTAGATGTTAAAACCAATTGATTTGATTTGTTTATCATGTTTCTTTCTTAGTCAGTCCCAGGTATTATTGAACGAACTGGCAATTTATATATTCCTTCAAATGCTGCCTTATACCAATTGTGTTTTTCTTATACAGTGCATACTTTGTTTCTTTCAATCACCACATAATTATCCAATGTAGAGAAAACATTTGTCAAGTGTTATGAAAAGTATATTTGAAAGAAGAAAGGAAATCTTAGAATGAGAACAATTTTAGCATTATTTCGAATTCATTTCATTAGGAAATTGAATAATGAATTTACTCGAGTTCATAGATTTACGTGGAGATTAAAAAACAACCGCATACTTTCTGTAAGGAAATATATATTACCTGCCTCTAAATTCTTTTAAAAAATGTGTGCCGCAGAAACGAGAACAAGATGGCGATGCAATATTCTTTCCTGTAAATACAATTCCCATGTGAATATTTTTCAACCTAGACCGATATATCATCTCATCAAGAAAATTTAGGTATTCAACATGCACTATTTCAAGATTTCATTAACTATCTACTCATAAGGGGTATCATTGAATCATTGTCAATGGGTTTAATGTAAAAATCGATGAGTGGTAAAGATAACACAATTTTTTCGAATTTCCCCGAATTAATGATTTTCTGGTGCTATTACCAAGAAATTAGGAAGGTTTTACAATTCTCTCGCTCTAATTCCTACCGTCAATGAAAGGTAGCGCACTGAAAGAATGAATCGAATCCATACAATGTAGCTAACAAAAATAAATGTGTACATCGAACAGTAAGCCACAACAAACATTTTGTCAACCCTAACCAAACAACGAGATTTCCAAAAATAAAAATGAAAATGAATTTTCCTACATCTCGCTTCATAATGGATTCATATTCGTGTGAATTCCTATGGCAATGCAAGCATCAATAATCTTGTTTCTTTACTCCGATTTTATTTATTATCTATTGTTTGATGTTTGCAGTTTAATATCAAGGTTATAACTGAATAAGAATATAGTTGACGTGGTTAAAAGGTGGAAGGTTTGTCCATATTTCAATGATAAATATTAATTTCTTTATATAATTGAGATGACTTAATAATTTATATATCGATGGACTTTTCATTAATAATTATAATATGAAATGTAGTTAATAAATATTACAGAGCACTTAGTACTTTATTTTAGATAAAATCTAAGTCCATTCATCAATCTCATTTAGAAATAAAACTGCTTCCGCTTAGGATCTCAGGAAGTAGACTACAATGAAGGCGATATTCTCAATGACCCATTTTCATTTAACTCTTTGTTTTCATACTTTAAAGATGTTATGTAATAAATTAAGAATTAATGAAGAGTTTAATAAGAATGATTTAACATTTTCAAAAATTAATTGAATTAAAATATAACAAATAATAAGTTAAGGTTGGTAATTTGAAACTATTAAAACTTATTGCAATTTTTAACATTCTCAAATCGCTACTGTTAACAATAGAACTCAACAAGAATAAACCTCAACTACTGAACAAAATCTCTTTAAACCTGGTAAAATATGTCTGTAAATTTATTCAGTTTCTATTAATAAATTTATTGTAAAATTGTATTCGATTTCATATAAGTAATATCATTAAAAAATTTATTTCAACTCACTTGTGCCACTTGTTCCAATCTCTCATCTCTATTTGCGGAACTCATTGTGATTCCTTAAAAATTTTCAAAATCAAAAAACAATAATATAAATGAATTTAAAAATCTCAGGTAAAAAAAATCAAATTACTTATAAAACCAGATTTAATATCTGTGACTTTAATAAATAATTTAAATTAATGCGAAATTGAAAATCTCATATCAGTTGATATGGATTGCTAAAATTTATACGATTAAACAAATGACATTTTATAAAGTTATTGTTTTCAAAATAATGTTTTTTAATTTATAAATCTTAGTTTTATTTATTTTTATATCTGAAATATAAAAATAATATTTTGAGTTATTTTAATAGTAATAATTTTCTTAATAAAAGTCATTTTTTATTATTTGAAATAACTTTTTATAACATTTGTATTTCTATATATATTATATTTTATTATTTTATGGATTTGGTTATTTTTAATATTTGTTGAAATAAAATTATTGATTTTTTGAAAGATTGATATTATGTTCAACTTACTATAGATTATTTAATAAATAACAGTGCATATATGCTCTGTAAGTGTGCTACATATTATTGTCAGTGTATTGTGATGTGGGTTTAATTATTAACATTAAATTTTTTAGATTAAAATTTATCATGTTTATTTATGTTGAAGCTCTTACTGGTTTGAAACTTCGTTTTAATGTCTCAGCTCAAGATAAAGTTGAAAAAATCAAGAATAAAATAATGGTTTGTCAAGGTATTTTATTTATGATGTTGTTTAATGTTTATGATTTTTAACAAATTCTTCCTAAAATGTTCTAACATTCGATTTTAATTTAAAATTTATTTTTAAGATATTCCTTTAAATGAGCAACATCTGATTTATCAATATCAGGAATTAGAAAATGATAAATCACTCGAATATTATGGAATCCAGCACAATTCTACCATTCGATTAATTATGAAATTAAAGGGGGGCCCCCTCTCAGTTGATGTTGATTGTGACGAAGTAATAAATGAATCCTCGATAAATAGTTCAATTGATCAGTTGGCTATTATCTTTCTAGAGGTTTGTAAATTTATGTTTATTTAAAATTATAATAATTAAAAGAACTAATTTTATTGGAAAATAATTAATTTTTTTTGAAATTTAAATATATTCAATAGTATGTATAATAATAAAATTCATTATAATAAATGCATAAATTTAATCACGAATTGACAATTTGTTTTAATATTACTTTTTATGAATATCGGATTTGTTTTTGATGAATTAAATACAATTATTCATAATTTAGAACTATTATTATGAAAATTATGAAAATTTTAAGTGGGTGGCTATGTTAAATCATACTTCATAGGCATACAATTTTGAAATTCCGCGAAATATTAATCGCATTATTTAAAATTCAGATTACTTAGTTTCTATGGCAAAATCGTTTTTAAATTATATAAACAAAATTGAAAGATTTAGCTGCAGTATATTTTTATTCCACTAATACATATAAGTTAGGAACGCATAATCACTGAATCAAAAAAAATAATTTAAATTAATAATATGATTGGAATTGACAAAGTTTAGCACTACAGTTCTTGCGCCTGATCTAAAGGTTCTTAAAAACACGTTTTCATGGGTGCCCACAAATATGCTTAAATCAAACTTCATTTCAAATTGGGGTACTTCCGTGTTATCTTACCCCCAAAAATTAAATTAAAAAAGAACACATAATTATTATATTTATTTTCTAAATCACAGTTACAAACTCAGCAAATGTTTGTAAAGAGTTTGTAAATGGTCATCCAGGTGGCCAGAAAACCACAATGTCGTTGAGAATAGTGTCGAACACATCGGCACTATTGCTTAGAACACGTTTGCGCCACATAAACTCACATAATCACATAAATCACAGAAAGCCTTAATAAATTCATGTTCAATAATGTTCAATAATAATGTATTCTCTCATTTTTTATATTGTTATTTTAATTGTATTTTATAATTTAATTTTTGGGGGTAAAATAACACGGAAGTACCCAAATTAGTTCATAGTGTGATTGTTGGCATTGTAAATTGCAGGTGTCCATTCTCTATTCATCAAAAGATATCAGAAGAACAAAAAACTATTATACAATATGTAATAAGTGAAGATAAGCAAACAAGAAAAAAAGACAAGTATTTGTATGAGGTATGTAAACTTCAAGGACACTCTACATTGTTTTTTTCTTTTATTTTTGCATTAACTAAAATTATAAAAAACATTCTTTTTCTTGTTACTTAAAATTATATAATATAAGCAAATAATTAATGTGGAATACAATTGTCTACCACGTGACCTCCTATATAACAAATTCAGGCGTGAGTACTAAAAGACTAAAAGAATGTTTTATAAATGAGAAGAAACAAAAAAAATAATACAACAAAAGTGAAGGTCAATATTAATAAATTAATATTAAGTTGCGAAGATAAAAAATTAACAGATAATGGAAAATAAATGTAATAATGGCGGATATAAGAATCAAAATTAAGCAATCGGTTTGACTCAAGCAATATTATTCAGAGTGGCCTGCCATAGACAACGTTAACTTCCTGCTTGTTAAAAATGTTTAGGCATTAAAATTATCAAGTCAGATACAAATTACTTTAAAAGCAAACTTTGGAAATAGATGATAAAAAGAAGAAAATTTTTAATAAGAAAACATACAGAAGAGACAAATTATATTGATAAACGGGCCGTGGTGTAACAATGATTGAAAAATGTTTATTGACGAGAAATTGACAAAGGTATGCATTCATACAGAAATGGTAAAGTAAGATTAAGATAGACAAGTGGTTCTTAAATGTTTTACTTTTTGAACCAGACGTTAAAAATCAGAAATCTACGGAATCATCAAATTATAAGCTAAATTCAACCATTATAAAGTATGTTTTTAAATATATAATTATTTAACGGTAAAATTTTTAAAAATTATTTAAATTTTTTAATTAAATTTTGATTTTTTTCTCTTCTCGGACAACAGTTTATGAACCTACAAGAGAGACGATTGGATCAGTCGAGTTGAGATTTTGAAATTAATGCTGATTGATATCTAATTAAAGTTTCATTTATTATAAATTTTTGAGAAATACAATAGCGCACATAACTTCGAATCCACCCATTAATTTGTGTGATGTTACTAATAAAGTTGACATGAAATTTTTATTTTACTTATCAATAATTTTTAATTGCTGAGAATTTGTTGTTGTTTCATTGCGGCTCATTGACATTCAGATCAATAGTTGTTAGTATCTCAATTTACTGACAAAATTAAAAATGTCAAAAAATTATAAAAAATTACAAGTGACTTTATCGTTTGGGATCTTTTGTGCATTATTTGTATGATCATTGTTGTATACTTCATATGGATTTGTTATTAAGAAATTTCTTTCCTCCAATTATTTAATAAATTCATAGTATTTATCCTTTTTGTGAATTTTGAAGAGTACTTCATTGAAGAATTGATTGTAGAACTTCGTTAAAAATATTTTATTTTATACTTTTATAAACCCTTGGAATCCTGAATTCCATAACGATTTTATTCCTTGATCTTGAGTTTTTAGTTTAATTTATGGATTTAACAGAACTTTTTGGGTTTATTGTTTTTGTATAGAATTATGTGACAGAAACATAGTCTTGGAGCTTAAGTTTATTTTTAGAAACGAAAAGCAAATACAGATAGAAGTGTGGACCATCTTAATTGAAAATATAATACAGCCCGGTTTTTTGTAGCCTGTCGGATTCAAGAGGTAAAGATAAAATTCTGAAAAATTCAAGACCGCGTTGTATAAAAACCACAACTACATTTAAAAATTCNTTCTTAATACAAGTCATTTTTTATTATTTGAAATAACTTTTTATAACATTTGTATTTCTATATATATTATATTTTATTATTTTATGGATTTGGTTATTTTTAATATTTGTTGAAATAAAATTATTGATTTTTTGAAAGATTGATATTATGTTCAACTTACTATAGATTATTTAATAAATAACAGTGCATATATGCTCTGTAAGTGTGCTACATATTATTGTCAGTGTATTGTGATGTGGGTTTAATTATTAACATTAAATTTTTTAGATTAAAATTTATCATGTTTATTTATGTTGAAGCTCTTACTGGTTTGAAACTTCGTTTTAATGTCTCAGCTCAAGATAAAGTTGAAAAAATCAAGAATAAAATAATGGTTTGTCAAGGTATTTTATTTATGATGTTGTTTAATGTTTATGATTTTTAACAAATTCTTCCTAAAATGTTCTAACATTCGATTTTAATTTAAAATTTATTTTTAAGATATTCCTTTAAATGAGCAACATCTGATTTATCAATATCAGGAATTAGAAAATGATAAATCACTCGAATATTATGGAATCCAGCACAATTCTACCATTCGATTAATTATGAAATTAAAGGGGGGCCCCCTCTCAGTTGATGTTGATTGTGACGAAGTAATAAATGAATCCTCGATAAATAGTTCAATTGATCAGTTGGCTATTATCTTTCTAGAGGTTTGTAAATTTATGTTTATTTAAAATTATAATAATTAAAAGAACTAATTTTATTGGAAAATAATTAATTTTTTTTGAAATTTAAATATATTCAATAGTATGTATAATAATAAAATTCATTATAATAAATGCATAAATTTAATCACGAATTGACAATTTGTTTTAATATTACTTTTTATGAATATCGGATTTGTTTTTGATGAATTAAATACAATTATTCATAATTTAGAACTATTATTATGAAAATTATGAAAATTTTAAGTGGGTGGCTATGTTAAATCATACTTCATAGGCATACAATTTTGAAATTCCGCGAAATATTAATCGCATTATTTAAAATTCAGATTACTTAGTTTCTATGGCAAAATCGTTTTTAAATTATATAAACAAAATTGAAAGATTTAGCTGCAGTATATTTTTATTCCACTAATACATATAAGTTAGGAACGCATAATCACTGAATCAAAAAAATAATTTAAATTAATAATATGATTGGAATTGACAAAGTTTAGCACTACAGTTCTTGCGCCTGATCTAAAGGTTCTTAAAAACACGTTTTCATGGGTGCCCACAAATATGCTTAAATCAAACTTCATTTCAAATTGGGGTACTTCCGTGTTATCTTACCCCCAAAAATTAAATTAAAAAAGAACACATAATTATTATATTTATTTTCTAAATCACAGTTACAAACTCAGCAAATGTTTGTAAAGAGTTTGTAAATGGTCATCCAGGTGGCCAGAAAACCACAATGTCGTTGAGAATAGTGTCGAACACATCGGCACTATTGCTTAGAACACGTTTGCGCCACATAAACTCACATAATCACATAAATCACAGAAAGCCTTAATAAATTCATGTTCAATAATGTTCAATAATAATGTATTCTCTCATTTTTTATATTGTTATTTTAATTGTATTTTATAATTTAATTTTTGGGGGGTAAAATAACACGGAAGTACCCAAATTAGTTCATAGTGTGATTGTTGGCATTGTAAATTGCAGGTGTCCATTCTCTATTCATCAAAAGATATCAGAAGAACAAAAAACTATTATACAATATGTAATAAGTGAAGATAAGCAAACAAGAAAAAAAGACAAGTATTTGTATGAGGTATGTAAACTTCAAGGACACTCTACATTGTTTTTTTCTTTTATTTTTGCATTAACTAAAATTATAAAAAACATTCTTTTTCTTGTTACTTAAAATTATATAATATAAGCAAATAATTAATGTGGAATACAATTGTCTACCACGTGACCTCCTATATAACAAATTCAGGCGTGAGTACTAAAAGACTAAAAGAATGTTTTATAAATGAGAAGAAACAAAAAAAATAATACAACAAAAGTGAAGGTCAATATTAATAAATTAATATTAAGTTGCGAAGATAAAAAATTAACAGATAATGGAAAATAAATGTAATAATGGCGGATATAAGAATCAAAATTAAGCAATCGGTTTGACTCAAGCAATATTATTCAGAGTGGCCTGCCATAGACAACGTTAACTTCCTGCTTGTTAAAAATGTTTAGGCATTAAAATTATCAAGTCAGATACAAATTACTTTAAAAGCAAACTTTGGAAATAGATGATAAAAAGAAGAAAATTTTTAATAAGAAAACATACAGAAGAGACAAATTATATTGATAAACGGGCCGTGGTGTAACAATGATTGAAAAATGTTTATTGACGAGAAATTGACAAAGGTATGCATTCATACAGAAATGGTAAAGTAAGATTAAGATAGACAAGTGGTTCTTAAATGTTTTACTTTTTGAACCAGACGTTAAAAATCAGAAATCTACGGAATCATCAAATTATAAGCTAAATTCAACCATTATAAAGTATGTTTTTAAATATATAATTATTTAACGGTAAAATTTTTAAAAATTATTTAAATTTTTTAATTAAATTTTGATTTTTTTCTCTTCTCGGACAACAGTTTATGAACCTACAAGAGAGACGATTGGATCAGTCGAGTTGAGATTTTGAAATTAATGCTGATTGATATCTAATTAAAGTTTCATTTATTATAAATTTTTGAGAAATACAATAGCGCACATAACTTCGAATCCACCCATTAATTTGTGTGATGTTACTAATAAAGTTGACATGAAATTTTTATTTTACTTATCAATAATTTTTAATTGCTGAGAATTTGTTGTTGTTTCATTGCGGCTCATTGACATTCAGATCAATAGTTGTTAGTATCTCAATTTACTGACAAAATTAAAAATGTCAAAAAATTATAAAAAATTACAAGTGACTTTATCGTTTGGGATCTTTTGTGCATTATTTGTATGATCATTGTTGTATACTTCATATGGATTTGTTATTAAGAAATTTCTTTCCTCCAATTATTTAATAAATTCATAGTATTTATCCTTTTTGTGAATTTTGAAGAGTACTTCATTGAAGAATTGATTGTAGAACTTCGTTAAAAATATTTTATTTTATACTTTTATAAACCCTTGGAATCCTGAATTCCATAACGATTTTATTCCTTGATCTTGAGTTTTTAGTTTAATTTATGGATTTAACAGAACTTTTTGGGTTTATTGTTTTTGTATAGAATTATGTGACAGAAACATAGTCTTGGAGCTTAAGTTTATTTTTAGAAACGAAAAGCAAATACAGATAGAAGTGTGGACCATCTTAATTGAAAATATAATACAGCCCGGTTTTTTGTAGCCTGTCGGATTCAAGAGGTAAAGATAAAATTCTGAAAAATTCAAGACCGCGTTGTATAAAAACCACAACTACATTTAAAAATTCAATTTGTAGACTTCTTTATTCAAAAGTCACCTCTATCCAGATTTTTATTGTGTTGTATTGAAAGTTTACTTATGGTTCTTATATCGCCATTTTAATGTTCATTTTATGCTTGTCTCATGAATGCTTAACATTTGTGACAACCTTATCAGTCCAAATATTAATTTCGTTTAATTTTTTTGAAATATTGATATGGAAAATTTAAAATATTATACATAAAAATTTGTAAATTTAATGTAATAATTTTATTAATTTAAACCTTTGATATTATTATTTATGTTATTTGATTTTATTAATTAAATGTTAAAAAATAATTAACATTAAACTTTCAAAATTATTGGAAATAATTAAATAAGACAAATTTTAAATATTAATTAAATAATTCAAAAACTAATAAGAAGAAAAATTATGGAAAAATAATATCGTTATTATTAATTAAATAGTAAAATAATTAAACAATCAAAACTGTAAAAATGTCATATCAAAAGTAGGAATTTTAATAAAAAATTTAATAAAATAACTATAATTAAAAATCAACCCATAAAACACAGTTTAAGTATAAATATTTTATATGTGAAATCTCACGGTTTTAAATTATTTTCAAATTCGTATCATTTTTTTCAATATTCAGAAACCAGTTAAAATTTCAAGTTTTGGCGCTTTAGACACAACTTCGTTTGTGTGTGAAACAAAAACTTAATGGACAATGAGTATATTCGTCAAGTTTCAGCTCCATCGAATGATTGGAAGTGGGTTGATTAGCCCTCTCATGTTTTGTGAACCAATATAACGGATTTTAAAATGACAAAGGGTGTTTTTTCAATGAAATAGATGAAGATTCATTTATATATTTTTTATTAATATTTATGAACATTCTGTTGAAGATTTCATAAATGGGATAAGACAAGAATTATTAATTTCTTGTATACAATTTCATGTGACACTGAAAGATAGAACAGATTTAAAATGTTTCATTCTAAGATTAAAATAATTTTTATTTATTGTAAAAATTTTGTTACCATTTTACAAAATAAAGTGTATTCTGATATTTGATTCAATTTTTAATTCTTGATTATTTGACTTTATTTGACTTTCATCCCTACCATGTAATAAACTCAATTGAATCGGTTGAATTGAATGTTTTCAACTTTTGTTTTATCATACAATTCTAATTATTCAAATAATAAATAAGATTGAAAATCCCATTACTGTACCACCAGGTCGTATCGAATATCACATTTGTTATTTTAAAAAGTACATTCCTGTCATTAATAAATATATTATTTAATAAATTGTTTCATTATTCAAATTTTTGTCATGCTTATTTTATCTTTTAATTATTTTATTGTAAATTTCTGATTTAAAAATATTTTTTAAAGAAAATGAGATACAAAATTTAATTTAATTTTCCTTTTATTATTCTTGTTTAACTATAAATCCGATTCAATGTTATAATAAGGTGTTCATTTTTACACTATTTGTCCAAATTTGATAATTTTACATAAAGTTTTAAAATAAAAAAGTAAACAAATTCAAAATATTATCATTATTATTATTATTATTATTATTATTATTATTATTATTATTATTATTATTATTATTATATTATTATTATTATTATTATTATTAATATTAATATTATTAATAATAATAATAATATTATTATTATGAAATCTAAACTTTTTCCTGTAAATTCAGTGCAAAATCAATCATTTCCAAGGTGTCAGTCATTTCATCTTCTTTTAATCCATCTTTGAGAAGAACATTTGCTAGAATGTTAATCATGTTTCTTTTAAACAAAATTGTAAATTTTACGCTTGATATTTTTTCATCTGCAATTTCAAAATCGTATTTCAAGCTAAATTTTGTATTTTTTATTAATAAAGGAAGCCGTTTGTAATCTTGTCTAGTCATTCCACAATATTGCTTCCAACTATGGAAGTAAAAGTAATTTACAATAGATGTTCTTAATAATCTGAATTTAACAACTTTATCGCTCACATTGTTTTTGATGATTCCAAATAAAACTGAATATCCCATGTTAACGCCATCTTTATGATATTTATGAGATATTGAATAATGATTGGAATTTGTTTTAATGAAAACTTCAGTTTCCCAATTTGAGACGGTTTCTAAAAACAAAATTTTAAAGGGAAACTTGCATGTCGGACATTTTGATGAGTGAAGTTTTACATTTTTCATCAAGCAACCGTAATCAAATCGGTGACCGCAATTCGGAAGGTTCAAAACGTTATAAATTTTAAATTTTTCAAAACACAAATTGCACATGTTGTCTGCATCATTCAACATTTCTAGATGATTATCATTTAATAATTTATAAGTATTTGTGTATTTATAGGGCATTTTTTAAATTTTTATATTTTTATATTCTATATCTGGTTATATAAAAGATTTTACGTAAATTTCAAAATTTAAATACGGAAAATAAATTAGAGAAATTAAAAATAAAATGATTATGGTGTTTGCATTTATTATTATTATTATTATTATTATTATTATTATTATTATTATTATTATTATTATTATTATTATTATTATTATTATTATTATTATTATTATTATTATTATTATTATTATTATTGTTATTAATGATTTATTTAACATTATCAAAATTTAATTTCCAGGATGGTGAATTAAGATTTTTCCCAATTTCTGGATTGGAAACGCAAAGTAAATTACTTAAACAAACCAAAGACGATTTAAATGATCAGTCTATATTTTCTTCAATTGAAGAGCCAGTCACTGACCAAAAACTTACTATTTTAAAGTTAAAAATGGATTGCATTCGATTAGGAAAAAAGCTATCCAATATGACTCGACAGGAAAATTCAAAAGTCATGCATACCAATTCTAACAATAATGAAAACAGATCCAATAAACCTCAGAATTCCTTTTTACACCGATCTGTCTCCCTTGATTTGAAACCAACCGAACTAGTTCACCAAACATCAGATTGTCCCCACAAATATAAAACTTCTTATTCCACAGCTTTTTCATCAAAGTTAGATTTGTTTAAATTAATAAACTTCTACTTTTCAAGTTTGCATTTAAAAAATTAATATTTCACTTTTTATTTGTATATATTGTTATAGAAATCAATATTTAATGCATCTAAAAATTTTCTACTATTGTTTATTTTTGATTCATTAGGTTCATTTTAATTGCAATAGCACTTGTATTTATTATTGTTATTTGAAAACAATCTGCTTAATAAATGAATTTATTGAAGCATTGGAAATATAAAATTTAACTGAATCATGTTTACTATGAATGATTTCATAATATAATTTATTAAAATAATGTTTTAATACAGCTAGCAAATTTCTCACCCAGACTCATTTCTTTTATTTTGAATAAAACCCAACTGTTTTTAGTAAATAAGTCTCAAATAAATGTTTTTTGGGAAGCATTAGTAAATACTTTAAAAACTTTAAATAAATAATTTATTCTTAATCTCTTTAGACAATAAATGAAGAAGATGAGAGAAATTAAAAATTTTAAAAATGCTGAAAACAATAAAATATTTTAGTAACGCAAAAATGCATTCTCATTCTTTTGCGATGGCTTTGAAAATAATCATTTAAAGCAATAAAAAAATTATTATTATTATTATTATTATTATTATTATTATTATTATTATTATTATTATTATTATTATTATTATTATTATTATTATTATTATTATTATTATTATTATTAAACAATTAATAATAAGATAAGCCTTTGGTGCAAAATATGTTTTAAATTAAATGAGAAAATTTTCGATTAAATTATAATGGACTTCAATTATAAAAATGATTATCTTATAATAGAAAATTAATTGTGGATTTATTTTCGAATTCCTGTCTTTTAAATAATAAATATGTTTCTCTTTGGAATTTATCTCCTTTTTTGAAGATTAATTATTTCATTTCAATATCAAAATGTCTGATGGTATTACTGCCTTAGTAATTGGCAATGAATATGGTATGTTATTTTATCGGAAGACCTCGGCATCGCAGTGTCATAGTTAAAATGATTCATAGAGATAGCTAAGTAGGTGATGTAACTTAATCCAAGAGAGTATTTTGACGTTAAAATATCCTAATGGAAATGGTATATTGTTGATAACTGTGATGATCTGAAAAAGACCTGGAATCATAAATTTTACAATAAATTGAGAATCGCGCCAGAAGAGCTTCCAGTTCTTCTTACCGAAGCCAGAGTTTTTGTAGGATATGTACAAAGAATTATTTGTTCTGTTCCAGGAAAGTTTGACGAGAAGAAGACGAATACATACGAGGAAAGCAACGAATTACAGAATCTTTAACAAGTACGAAGATGTTTTAAACGTCAATCGACGGAACGTGTATTCAATTCCTGTCCGAGAAAAATCAATTGAAAATATTACAACTTCGGAGGGACATGTTGTAGTCACAAATTTTGTAGGATGAATCAACAGGGAAATGGGAAGGAGGAATCACTTGCGCCGATGAATAAAGTATATCGGAATTTAGGTTGTGGTTGCCAAAAAGACGTGAAAAGTGTTAGTAGACTCAGTGTGCTTGCAGACAATTGTAAAATCTGATCTATGCAGTGATGTATGATGAAGACATGAAATTGAAGCTGTTGATGGGCAGATAATACGATGCAAGGGCAAGTCACTAGTGGTGATTGTCATAGGAGCATCAGAGTATAAAATAAGATCATTGATAATGGATAAAATTGTTCATGGGGTGAACCTTATTATTGGGATAGATTTGATTCTGGAACTTGGCGGAATGAGTGTAACCAGAACAGTAATCGTATTCAATAATACACAAAAAGACCCCAGACTAGCCCATGGAGTAGCAGCAGTTGGTACAAACCAGAATGTTTTTTTGAATATCCGAATTTTTTCTGCTTTATTCGACGGAGCTAAATGGAAGGTAGCATTTATAAATTAAATGAAAATTTGCTTTAATAATGAGATTTGTCAGTGGAATATATTTTTAAATTGTATATTTTATTTTCCATTATTAAGGTGAAATGTACCTCTTACTTATCAAGTGCACATATTAAAGTGCAAAACTTCAAAAGTCATTATTTATATTAACATTCAATGCAATTCTTAGAGTGGGAGTTAATTTAATTAAATTGATAATTACTGAAATTCAATTTGATAATTTATTTTTATCGGGTTTTTTTTATTTTAATTCAAGTAACATAAAAATAAAGAAATATAAAATTCATTTGATATTAAAAGTGTTGATAAAAATAGAAAGTTTTTAATTAAATGCAATTTGAAGTTCCTGGTAAATAAATAAAAAATGTAAGATTTCTTTTTACATTTAAATGAAATTATTCATAATCTATGTATTTTATAACAATTTATTAATAAATTATACTACAATTTTCAATATACGTTTTAAATTAAAAATTTTCAATTAATGTCGAATCTTAAAACAATGTAAATAAAAACTATTATCCTCTTTAGTTTAGAATTAACCCCTATACCTCCAAAGAGCACATGTAATCCTGCTTAAGATCTTGATTATGTACATAAACTAAAAATATTTAAATATTTTTTTCAGCAAAAATGTATTTTGGAATGTATTGCCTAAAATCTTTCAAAAAGGTTTCTCTTAAATTTAAATATTTTATTTCGTAGACGAGCAATTATTTTATTTAAAACCGAGACAATTAATTTAAATATTTTAACCTTTAGTAAAAAAATAGTTTAAATATTTATTGCCATTCAACACCCGTAGAGAAATAATTTAAATATTTTTCTATAATATAAATTAGTATAATTACTGAATGAAACTTCAGTTTTCTTCGCCAAAAATTCTTGCGTTAATTATTGAAAGAACATAGCCCGGATAGATACTGAAATATTAGCAGAACAAAACCATACACATTTTCTAATTGTTGCAGTAACAAATTATATAACATTTATATACAACATAAAAGCAATTTACACAACACGCACCTTCTTTTAATCGGAATTTTTTTTTGTATTGTGGAAATCGAATACTTTTTTGGTAAATTTTGTTATCAAATATACATTATCTATTTAAGACTTATTTCTTTTACTTTATATAAGAAGCAGTTAAGTTGAGAATCTTGAATAGCCAGACCTCGACAATTGAAACTCTTCGTAAACATCACCTGTCAAAAAAATGTACTGTTCAAAATTTTCCAAATAGGTCTATCTTTTTCAATTGTTTTTGTGTATATGACATTTTTGCTATATTAATTTCCCTGTTTTTTGAAACTTAAAATAAAGTTGTTCAACCCATTTACATGAGTTATGCTTTTGATACCATGTTCGCCTTTAATTTATGTCATTTTACGAATACAATTCACCTAAGAACTGTATGGAAATTTCTTTGGAATATATTTTAAAAATAATAGTAAAGACGAAAAATAATAATAATATAATAATAATAATAATAATAATAATAATAATAATAATAATAATAATAATAATAATAATAATAATAATAAAAAAATCAGATTCAAAGAAGCAATTCTCATTATAAGCAGACGGCCAAAATCAACACTAAAGAAGAAATCAATGAAATTATCAATTTGATCTGTTGTCATTGACCTTGAGAATAACTGATAATATATAACAACGGTGGGCAAATGCGGCTCTTCGTTGAGTAAACTGCGGCTCATTAATAATTGAATTTTTGATAATTGAATTTGAAAATTGAATTCGATTTTTTTATTTTGAAATTTTTTCAACTGAATTTTTAAAAAAAAATTTTTTGTTGCAATTGTATTTTCATAAATGTTAAAAATTATGAGATTTAAAATATAAGAAATATTTACCTCTGGTTTTAAGGGAAATGTTATATTTACAAGAGTTTTTGCACATCTTTAAACACAAAACAATTTTCAAATCATTTTAACATCAAAAGTTTAAAATAAAATATTGATTATCAAATTATAAAAGAAAGAATTACAAAGTCACTTAAAAATAGACTTTATCATGTTAGTTTTGATAAACTATAAACCAGGTGTAGACAAGTGCGGCTCTTTGATGAGCTGTGTGGCTCTCGAGGACCTCATTCGTGCCCACCCTTGATATATAAGAAATATAATAAATTAAAAAAGTAATAATTAAAATAATATAGAAATTTTAGGAAATATGATTTCAAAAGATAGGATTTAAAAATCATAATTGACACATTTATTAAAATATTTAAATCGCGTATATAAATAGTGATTGGAGGCTTTATTTTATAAATATTTTAAAATATTTTGAAATATTTTATAGCAGTAGCTTCCAGGGGCTAATTATGGAAACTTTAAAAATTTTTAAATTTTAGCTGGTTGAATTTTAAATTATATTTATTTTAATTTTAAATAAAATTTTTAAAAATTCAGAAAAATAAAGTATATCATTATATTATATTATATTTATAACCAATGAGAAGTCAGAAAAAATAAATAAAAAAAAGATAGAAATGTATGTTCGGGAATAAGATTGCTAAATTCCAGTAGATTGACAAGGACTATCTTATAGTCGAAATTTTTTTCATTAAAAACATTATTTGCAGCAAAAGGCTTAAATTATCATTTTATTGTTTTAAATAATAAATGCTGCTACCAAGAAATCATCACTTAATAATAATAATAATAATAATAATAATAATAATAATAATAATAATAATAATAATAATAATAATAATAATAATAATAATAATAATAATAATAATAATAATAATAATAATAAATAAATAAATAACTTTCTAAATACAAGCAACTACTTTTAAAAGTTAAAAATATTTTATACATTTTACAGTTTTGTCTTAAAAAGACAATAAATAACCTAAATTCTTAATCTGTTAATAGTCTAATAAATTTAAATTTTCTTTTTGTTTTATTTTAAAATTAAATAAATTCAACTGAATAACTTTTGGTTTTTATAAAATGGTTTACGGTTTCATAATGTCAACATAAAATCTATAAAATTGTTTACTTTGCTAATATAAATCTCTGGCGTAACTTATACAATTAACGGTTTGTGAAAACAATGACATTTGATTTGAATCATTTGTTCAACAATATCTTCATTTTTAGATTCAGTGTATTTTATAATGACTATAAACTGTTTATTTTTAGGTGCCATTCATCAGGTATATTCAGGACAATGAGTGTTATGGACAGCATCAAACTGAACAAATGCTCTCATTCAACTTTCCCACCACTCAAAAGCTCGTCAGATTTTACTCAGAAATCTAGAATTAGCGAAAGTGTTTTAAATGATCTTCAAATGAGTAGAAATAGTTTTTATGAATCCAATCAGAGGCTACCACCTTTAAGTGAATCAGAATATGAAAATAAAAAGAACGTTACTAAGAAACCTAGATGCCCTGTCTGTTTAAAGAAAATGTCACTTATAAACGACTTTCTTTGTCGGTAGGAAATATATTTTTCTTTTTTATATATATTTCATTTCTTATTTAGTTGTGGTAGTCATTTTTGTTCCAAACACAAATACCCAGAAGAGCACAGTTGTAAATATGACTATAGATTTATGGGGAAACAAGAGTTAATAAAGTCAAATCCATTAATAGAAGCTAAAAAGATTGCAAAAATATAATGAAATTAATTTATTAAATTAATTGTTAATTTTATTACTTTATTTTGTAAATGAAAGTTTTCTTGCTTGCAACATCTGCTTTTGAATTTATAAATTATAAACATTTATTTTTAAGATTTAGTTATTTAATTACTAATAAATATCTGAAGGTTTTGTTAATCAAATACCTTGAATCCTATGAAAATAATTTATTAACAAAATCACGAAAAATGATACATTTTTTATAATCAATAACGCACAATTTTTGAACCCGTAATGACATTAATTAAGATTCTAACTAATAGTAATTTGATTACTCTATGATTAATATATATATATATATATATATATATATATATATATATATATATATATATATATATATATATATATATATATATATATATATATATATATATATATATATATATATATATATATATATATATATATATATATATATATATATATATATATATATATATATATATATATATATATATATATATATATATATATATGTGTGTGTGTGTGTGTGTATTATTAATATTGGTTTGAATGTCGTACCATTGGAGTTAAGCTAAAAGGTTTTTGGGTTTCAGATGTTCCTTTTGGTTCAAGTCCTTTTGGCATTTCAACATCGGTTAGTCTGGGTATTTCATTTATTCCTTTCTGTTCAGTAGTCAAACTGATTACAAACAGGTTGTTGTCAATAATGCAACCATAGATGTTCTTTCGTTTACTAGATTCTCATTCTCTATAACACATTGATAATCTTTCCAGAATAAATCTAATGCGTGGATTTATTAAGACTCTTTGCATCATCAGGAATCTTTGCTTGTCATTACCACGATTTTTAATAAATAACTTTTCCATTCATTTCCAAAAATATCTGTAGATATAATGTTAGATATATATTTATCTATAAATGACTCAAATTTATAGATATTCCATTATAATTTAAATATTAAGACAAATATTTTTTAATCAATTTTATTTATTTTTCTATATCTAACGACAACTATTTTTACATTCAGTCCTAAGTATTTAAACAAATTTCCCAAATTCATTAAATTTTCAACATAAATATATTTATCATAAGTGTAACCCAAATTAAATTTAATTTTTAGTTTCCATTGTTATCTTCACAACAAATGGAAACCAGATGGTGCAAACTGGTCAAAACTTCCAAAACAAATATTATAAGAGTAATTGTTCAGTTTTCACCAAGATCCTAGCCTACTGGAATATATTTTCCTCAAGACTTTTTATTGTGAAGTTACTTAAAATTATGTTTGTTTTTTAAGAAAATAAAAATTTCAAATATTTCTTCAACAAATAAACCAATCAAAATAAGCACATTAAAATTAATTTAAATCAACAAAAAAGGCCTAGCACTTCATTGTTAAATCAGATATTTTAAATATATCCGAAATCCTTCCAATAAAAAATTGTTATGTAATATTATATTTCTATAATCAAAAAATTCCTTGTTGCATAAATATATTTTCATTTGCAGATATAATGGCAAATTAACCAAACATAAAAAACAACTATCGAACAAACGAATGTATCTGAAAGGCCTGTTTTTTCCGTTTGTGCATTTGGCATCGTTTCCCGATGAACACAGACCAAGATCGTGTTTCTTTTATATATAATTCTATACATAGAAAAAAACCAATAAATCCTGATAAACCTATAAATTCCTTTGCGAGTTCAAAATCAAGTAGTGCCTTGTTTCCTCTTGTACTCTCATTGCCATATTTATATATCTTAACTATTTGTCCTCGGTTTCCATTTTGGATTTTTGTGTCAAAAGTTCAAATTGAAAGACGAGAGATTTGAAGATGCTAACAATACGAGATTCTATGAATAATAGTTATGGTTGGAAGACATTCTATTATCATGCCAGAAAACGTTTTAGACTTATTCAACTTTTACTCAATTGTTTGTTTTAATGATATCTACTTTTATTTTATAATCCATTTAATTGAATTTACGTTGAAGCAAAAAGATCCATTTTCGTTTTCAAAATACTAAGAGACTTATTACTAGTTCCTTAAGATAGAGATTTAAATAACTTGATAATGTATTAGTATTATACGCATATATTAAACAATAATAAAAATAAAAAGGCATGCGAAAAAAATGATTCATTTTCATTTTAATATTAACAAAAAAATGCATAAGAATTTTCAATAGTTACTCATAAAAGAAAAGCAAACTGAAATTATGGAATCACAAAAGGGAAATTTTAAATAAGCATAAAAATTTTACTGCAAGCAGAAAATGAAATCAGAATAATTCTTTGCTAACTAAATTATCAGAGCATTTTCACTGAAACTGTTATCATCTCATCCTTTCGTTACTCCTTCCATTGAATACTATCTCCTGAGTCCCTGTTTTTCATCGTTCTTTATACGATTGATCATTTATTTATCTCACTTTTCACCTATGTATCCATCTTCTATTAGCTGTTTTTAATGTGATTTGGGTCGCATTTGCATTTTTTTTGAGTTTTTGTACTTTTTCAATCATTGACTTATTTATTTTTAATTGGAGTTTTCTGTATTTTTCGTTATTCTCATGTTTTTAACTCCGATTATCATCTTATTTATATTTTTTCATTTTTATACTATATTTTATTTTGTTTTCTCTCTTTTTCCAATTTATTTAAATTTAATTAATTCTTTCCTTAGGGTTTTTCTCGTTATTTTTTCTATTTTTTATTTTTCTTGCCCTTTGTCTGTGCTTTTTTATTGGTTTATTTAAAGAAGTGGTCCATTTCTCGGTTATACTTAATACAAAATATTCATTTCCCACGTAATACATCAATTTTTAATATTTTTAAAAAATTGTTAATTGATTTTAAATTTTTTTTAAGTTTTGGCCTTTTATCGTTAAATATATTTGACCATCCTAATTTCTTTGAACATTCAAATTTCTTTTGTGCCCTTTTAAACAAACCGCAACAGGTATCATCCCTGAATTTTAAATGAACTTGGTGCTAATGCAAGCCTATATTTGTATACCCATTTAAACAAATCTCGATTCCAATACTAGTAATACTTTTTGTTGATAAAATATCAATTTAAGCATAACATAAAATTGTCCTTGTGTTATGCTTTTTTTTCAATTTTCAGTGTATAATAAGTATAAAAATATTAGGCCATGATAACAAGAATTTCTCTGCATGATGATTATTAAAGTTGAGGATATTTTTAAACACATCATATTATGAATCCGACATTAAATACATGGGCGATTCAGTCGGGAAAGTATATAAAGAAACTTTAAAATAGTCAATCAAACTGATCGTCTACCGCAAAGTTCCTTACATTGACAAAATATTATTGTTTCATATGAATTCTTTATTGTGAGCGTTCATTTAATTTTAGAAAATGGTATTTAAAAGTAAACTGTAAAGTTTTTAGTGCCAGTTTAAGTTTTCTTTTAATAATATTTATGCTCGTTGAGCTCTTATTTTAGTCAATCCTATAACAAAATGTTAGGATCGTGAATCATTTGTTCAATATGGTTACCCGGAATGGAACTCATGCTAATTTCAGAAATTCAAATCGTCATCTCTTACCAATTAAGAGTTCCATATGTTAATTAATCACAAAGTTCTTATTACTAGCCGTGTCTCAAACGTACGCGCTTAGCACTTAAAAACAAATATAAAGATAATGGTCTAAGAATAATTAAATTAATTAAATTACAAAACCTTGGCCAAGTGAACATAAAATAGGAAACAACTGATAAAAGCTTAAGTTTAAAATGGGAAATGATAAGATAATTAAACAGGAAAATAAAGGGAGCTCCGCAAATTCTTTGAAGGTCCATGAAAATTCTCACTGAAACAATTAAAATGAAGAAGCTAAATCAGAACGCTACTGAAATTTTTGAATAAATTTAAAATAATTTGCTCATTATAAAAATCTGATTAAAAGTAAACTTTATATTGTATGATTATCAAGATCATAGATAGAAAAGAGTATTAAAAAAGTGACGTAAATTGTAGGAAGTAGTTTTAGCAATGGAGCTAATTTATTCATTAGTGATTACTTTTGTTGCAGTACCAACCTTATGGAAAAAGTAAGTGGTGAGGAGTGTTGTTACTGGTCACAACAAAAATGCAAAATATCAACCTTTGTTAATTAGAACTTGGAACGCCATTAAAGGAAATTTAAATTTATCATCATAAACCATAAATCAATCTTTCAAATTTGATCATTTTAAATTTAAATTTTGAATTATTCAGCATTAAATTTCGGAAATACTTATTTCTATGCATCTAATTTTATTGAAATTCAAAATTGGATTTAAAGTTTTTAAAATGCTTCAGAACTTATTTATTCTGAAATTACTTATATAAAATTCATTTTAATTAAAATTTAACATAAACTAATAATTAAAATATTATTGTTGGAATAAATAATTTCATTAAAAATATTTATACATTTATGCTTATATTTGTTTTATTTGATATTGTTATAGTAACTATATCACTTTTGACCTTGGGAAATTAGAATATTTTATAATTTATTTCATTTACTTGACTTCAAATTTTAGCACTTGTTAAATCAAAAATGGAAGTTCTAAATCCCATAAATGAATTAAACTTAATTTCTATGAGAAGCATGGTGGATTTGGCTTTAGGGGCACCTGAAGTAAACAAAATTACTAAGCTATTATCATCATATATAATTAATTTTTTTTAGGTTGGGGCAGTAAATTTTAATGTTTTACATTCTTTACTACATGCAATTCTTGCTAAACTGGAAATGGGAGATAATCCAGTAGATATAGCAGTAGAAGAAAATAAAACAGCAGCTTCTAAATCAAAATTACCTGTAATACCGGTTTCCACTATTCCATATCATGGTCTGCAGGTAAATAATATTTTATTTTAATTTTAAATAAATATATAAATGTATAATTGAGGATCGAATAAAAATAATAGAAAATCAAATTAGTAATCTGAATTCTTTACCATCAAACAAAGATATTCTAAATACTATCCTGGATAACAATACCAAAGATCAATCTAAATCTGACAATCAGCGATTGGTTTCAGATTTATGGCAAACAATAAACATGCGAAAAAAAGTTAACGCAAATGAAGAAGGAATAGATAGAGTAAAACTGTATATCATTGAAATTATATCAACTCCTAAAATAAATAGCTCTCATCAATGGTGGATTCGATTCTGAATGAAATGAAACAGTTGAAGTCGGAAAATGAAAATATGAAGAAACAGTTGGAAGATGTAATTATTTTTCAAAACCAATTTCATTTGTTGAATTAGCACAAACTATCACAAATATTATTCAAATTAAATAATCAAAAAAAAACCTTTATTAATATTATTTAATAATAAAAACAACCAAATTCAAAAATACTTTCTATATTTATTCTACAAAACATAAATTAAAATCAAAAGTAAAGTTATAATTCATTTGATATATAAAAACAAATTAAAGGTTATGCTAAATTCACCCTGAAAAATTGTTGATAAATATTTATATTACTTTTATATTTCTAAATTAGATTTTGATTTTAAAATTTAGATTAAAAATTTATTAATTAAAAATGATAATTTCTAATGTTATTTTTAAAGACAAAAATATTATTTTTCAATGGCTGATACTGATGATTTTTTATGTCAAATTTTTGCTGATATTATTTTGCTCATATATTTCTAATATTTTCCCGTTAAATATAAAGCAAAATATTGATTAATAATCTGAAATAAAAGGAAAGCAAAAACAAAAGATAACTTTTTAATATTGTCTTTCCTTATAAATTATATAGAATTTGTTCGTTATTTTATCGGATATTAGAACTAAGTAATAAATGTTATACTTAAAATGGATGGGTTTCATCAGCGGCCTAAATTTAGAAAACGGAGATCAACGGGAGAATAACGAATCAAAAACTATTCATGTCCCTTTTCCCACTCACCCTCTAAAGATTAACACATTGAGTCCAAGTCGAAACTACTGCAGGTCCAAAGTTGGATTATTAATTAACTTGATTTATAAACTAGAAACAAATGTATTGCTGCAATTTTGTTCATCCCATTTTTGGACAAAATCAAAGGTTTTTTATTTTACTCTTTACGGCTGGCGTGGTTTACAAAATTCTGAGAGGCCTTGTCAATCACATATGTATAACAATAAACTTACAAAATATACTACAAATTTATACGCATCATCAAATATGTATGATTGACCTGATTTTCATTGAAACTGAAAGTGAAATTTATATAAGACTGACATAGCGCTTACAGATTTCGGGGTATCAGAAAGATGCAACTGATACTGTGATTAACGTGTTAATCTAATGATAACATCTACATAAACAGGTTTTATCTCATATGATTCAATGGAGAAAATGTTATGATTTATTATTCATATTTATTGTTTACCAATTTTAATTCTTTAGAATTTAATATTATAAACAAAGTATTTTCTTTGTGAGAGTCAAATAAATATAGTTATCTCAGTTTCGTGTCCTCTCATAAGTCTTAAGTGAGCACAAAATGTATATTCAGCCAATTGGGACTTGGATATTGGTTTTATGGAAATTTATCTTGTTAAAAACTTTGCAGTGATTCTAATTGATACTTTTAAGATTCAATCGTATATACTCGGAAATCCTTAAAAATTATTAAATATTCTATTGGAAAATATTCAAATAATAATTATATTATCCTATATATGAAAAATTGATACATTTATTTCTCTTAATTTCGCTCATTTATGGTTATTAAAAACTTTTACTTTTATTTTTTCCCTATTTTTATTGATTCTCTTATTTTATTTTATTTTCCTTTCTTTTCTTAGCTATCCGGTTTAAAAGGTGTCGGTGACAAAGTTGATGGACTTCAAAACGAATTCGCTGATTTATTGGATCAATTTGTAAGTTTAAATTTATAAAAAAATTAAATATTTTCAAAAAATTATTTCGAATTTTCTCTGTGAATATTTTTACGCCTTTCATCGGAAAATAGAATACAATATTACGTAATCTCGTAATTTTTCATTGACAATACCACACAGAATTTTACATTCTTTTCATTTGTTTTGTTGTCGAACTATTATTGTTTTTTTTAAATGTGCTTTTTCTAGAAAAAATTAAAAGATCTTTTGGGTGAATATCCTCCTCCGGATGCTTTTAAAAATATTGTTACTTGGGACGGTTTGGAAAAGGCATTAAAGGGAATTAAAGACGATATGGATGAATTAAAAAAGCCCTCAGAAAGAGTTGTAGTTAATATGGCTACTGAAGTAAGAAATTAAATATATTTCTCTAATATAAATATTATAATAATTGTAATAATACGGAAAAAATTTTTCTCTATTTATTTCTAGATATTTATAATGGGAAAAATTATTAGAAAATTAATTTGATATAAATATGATAATAATAAATAATAATAATAATAATAATAATAATAATAATAATAATAATAATAATAATAATAATAATAATAATAATAATAATAATAATAATAATTTATTATTTTATCAAATTAGGATGAAACAAAAGTAATTAAGTTTTTTCAGTTTTACATTTTGTTTATAATTACATTGTTAAGAAAATTATTTATCAAAATTTTAATCTAGTTTTTGTTTTAACTTTATTTATTTTTCAAAATAGCAAGACAAAGAAGTAAATGAAATTCGTTTGTTTGGTTGAAGTTATCATTTTTCTGTCAGATATATATACTTTGAAAAATAGAAATTTATTTATTAATATATATTTAAATATATATATTGTCTATAAATCAGTAAAGATATCGATTGTTTTTTTATATATTTAATGATTCATAGTCAGTCTTTAAATAAATGCAATGTCAATTGAATAGAAATTAGAGGTGAAAATATATTAATTAAAATATTTCACTGAATTATTGAACAAAATGAAACTATTTATTGAACCCGTGTCAAAAATGATTATTTAGACTTATATCGGCTATTCATATATTTGTATTAAGAATTATCAAAAATGATCAAAGGATTTTAGAGACTTCGAATTATATTTTATAAATAAATGACAAACGACAATTATTTTTAAACTATATCCGAAGTTTCTAAAGGTTTTTGATCATATATCATTAATACAAAAATATGAATAGCGGATTAACAGGAATACTTATGACTGGACAGAAATCTTAAGTTGAGAGTGGAGAAGTAAATAAACATTGATATAATGAAGATAATTATAATTCCACTAATAATAAGAGTCCTTATCAATTCCTCATCTTATACAATTTAGTATCAGTTAGTTAGTTGCAATCATATTACAATTATTAGTTTCTGAATTCATAATAATTCATTCCAAATCAAAATTTATTCTAATTTATATCCTCAATAATATTCACTATTCAAACAAATTTAGAAACTATAATTTCAATATTATCAAACTGAGCGGTGAATAAATCTCATATATTACTAAAATATGGTAAAAATAAAATTTACAATTTTACAATTTAATTTTTCAATTTCTAAATAAAATTTTTCTTTATTAAAATTTCACATTGCATTTTAATTGGAATACTTTTCAAATTTTCTGCTATAAAAATTTTGAAGTCACACAGAAGATATTTTATAACATCAGAATAATCTTCAAATACAGTGGAATTTCCCTGTATGCTACACCCTGGGTAAGATACAACGCGATATAAAGTAAGAATTTATAACATAAACAATAAAAAAATTCAATTAAATCAGAATATATTATTTTTCCATTCTTTATAAGGTACAATGGTATAAATTAGAGTTTTATGTTTTCAAAAATGAACAAATTAAAAATTAAAAATCAATTAAAAATAGGAGTATTTAAAACGAATCAAGTGAATTTTGCAAATAAAATACAATTTTTCAAACCCATATTATGCCCGAAAACGAATCAAACCGAAAAAAGTGCGATAGATACTAGTACAAAAAGTGGGAATATTAAATTCATTAAAAGATAATAACAGCATAAGAAATGTTGCACAGAAATTCAAAGTGTCGAAGGGACGTTTCAATCATACAAAGCGAAGATGAATGAGATTTTAAAGGAGTATTAGGAAAATAATTACTAAACTGTATTTAGAGTTAAAAAACAGTAGGATATAAATATTTTGTTGCGTAGATGGTTCATAGCATCAAGAAAAATAGGTTATCCAATATCTGGACCAATATTAAAAACCAAAGCGAAAGAAATATCAGAGAGGCTCGGTATAAATAAAGATTCTTTTGGTTGGTTGCGAAAATTCCAAACCAGAAATAATATTAGAAATGATTGTATATCAATGACTTTATATAAAAATGATTTGGTAGTAATTGAAAAGGAAGTGATTTTACTCAGAATAATCGCCTTGGAAATCAGCTTTGAAGACCATTCCCTTTATTTCGAAGAAAATATTATCGTTTTTGAAAATCGAGATGAAAATGATTTATTGGATAAAGTTTGCGAAGATTTTTTAGATCAAGGTGATGTCGAAGAATTCAATATAGATGATTCGATTAACACTTCGAAGCCGGAAATCAAGAAAGAAATCAAAATTACGAATAAAGAGGCTTTAAATTTAAAAAGGAAACTTATCGAATATATGCACCAAAGGAATTTGATTTACGCAGAGATGGATTTGTTCGGCCTATTTGAACATATTGAAAGACAAATTAGAGAAAATTCGAAGCAATCAAATCTTGATTGATTACTAATTAAAAGGAATATTTTTCAATTCCAAGAAAATATAATATCAAATCGATTAATTAAAATTTCTTTTTTTTTCTTTTACCTTTTTAAATTAATTTATTGTGTAATGGAAATGTAAGATTTTATGAATTATGCATTGTTAGCAAATATTTTTTTCTATATGAATAAGCCTATAATTAAAAAAATAAATCACATTTGGT